>JAPDSC010038426.1:54179-70057 GCA_026290005.1 Latrodectus geometricus
TATATATATATATATATATCTGTGTGTGTGGGAAAGAAATTTTTAAAAAAATAGAAATCGTATGCATTTTTCTTAACTATCATGAATATTAAAAATATGATATTACAATATGCAGGGTATAATAATTTCTTAATATGTATGTAGAAAATATCAACACATGTATAAGATCAAAAATATTATTTTTAAGTTCCAATAACCGTTTTGAAACAACAAAATTTTAAATTTTATATATAGATAAAATTTTTATATTTTTATACAAAAAAAAATTACAGTATGATTTTATTAAGTATCTCAGTATTTTTACATTTACAATCTTTTATCATGTGTTGTTGTATCAAGTTTAAAGAATTTCCAGCATATTTAATATTATTATAAAAGTTTCATACATTAATCATGAATCTCTATTAGAACTAGTGAAGAGGTCTACAATAATATTTTCTTAATGAAATCTAATATCCACTTACTTGTAAAGAAAGACAGATATTTGGAAAGTGAAATAAATTTGCTCAGTATTTGTTGATAATTTACTGCAGCATTTACTTATTTTAGAAAGTTTATAAATTGAAAAAACTTCATAAAACTATCACAAAAAGTTTTCAATGTTTTTTCTAGCAATTTATTATGCAAAATACATATTTTACTAAGTTCCTCTCACAATATAATATTTTGAAATTTCTGGAACTAATGCGTGGATCTTAATTCCTAGAACAGATCAAACTTGTAACTTTTATTTCCATACCTTCTGATTTGATAGATATTTATATCCTTAATTAGAATTCATTTGTTCAGTTACCTTTATAACAAACATATCAACTTCTGAAAAATATTAACTGTAACAGTCACGGTTTTTGAGCACTTCTAATTCAAAGATATCAAAACATTCCATCAACATAGTTTTTTCTGTTGTTCATATATTCCTTTGGGGTCAGAATAGCTTATTCTTCAATCAACATTTACATCAGGAATGTTTACCCATCTACAAACGAAACAATGAAAGAATTTTCTTTGTTACTTTCCCCAACATGCATTCCGATACAAATCATATTTTTAGAAGTGTATTTAGGAAGTTTCTTCACTTAAAACGGACAAAATGGAAAATAATCCTTTATTCAGATTTCTTCACTTATGTTCACGCGATTAAAAATAAAAAATGCGCTACAAGGCATTTCATAACAGTTCTTTCTAAAGAGGTTTTGTTTAGACTTAAATGTAACCCTTGGAACTTCCTTTTCATCACACAATAATAATGTAACGATAAAATTGCAATTACATCCTATTGTGTTAACTCAACAATAAAATCTGCATAAGAATGTTGTTTTGAAGTTTTTCTTGATTTCCAAAAGAGAATCCATTCAGTTTCAGATTGAGGAATCGGATTTATTTTCATTGTTGAAATATCACATTTTGACGATTGTTAAAATGTTTTATTATCTATTTACACCATCAAACAAATAAAACAACAATGATACAAATGAATTCAACAGTTAAATTATGAACTATGCAAATAAAATAAAACAACTTTAGATCTTACATAAATCATTGATTTTTTTATTTAAGTTTAATATCACAGTCATCCCTAATATTTTGTAAAAAATAAAGCTACATATTGTAAAAATATTCTTTTGATCAGCTTTATGAATAAGTAAAATTGATTTTCACCATTTGCCAATTTTTAATGAAGTCTTAAATGCTATAAGTTTACTAGCTCTGTAAAATATTTTATTTACGTAAGCTTAGAACAGCTTTATGAAGAAGTAAAATTAATTTTTACCATTTGCCAATTTCAAACTAGGTCTTTTAAAGCATTATAAGTTCACTAACTTTGTTAAATATTTTATTTACTTCGTATATAAAAAAAAAATTTTTTTTTAAGATTATTCATATTTTCATATATTTTTTTAAAAAAAGGATGGTAGTATCTACTTAAATAACGCTTCTTATAATTATGAATTACAACCATCATAATATCTGAAAGTATATCAAGTATAGATTCTATTTATCTATTTACATGGTTAAAAGTCTGGTAATCTTTTTTGGAAACAATTTCATAGCTTTATAAAATTATATAAGTATTTCATATCTTTATAAAATTATATTATTACCTGTGACATTAAGTATACGTTAAGGGATAGTAAATATCATAAGCAATAACAGATACCATAAATAATAACAAATATCACAAATAATAACAGATACCATAAATAATAACAGATATATATTTAGTAATAACAGATATTTTGCATAAAAATATTAATACAATTGTAAAAAAATGAATAATTAATATTGAATGTAAAATAATATTTTCTATTTAAATAATTCCTTTGTGTGAAATTTTAATTCCACTTGTGCTAATTTTTTTAAAATCATTTTTCATTCAAATGAAATATTACTTCAGAGAAGTTTATAAATAACTAATGTCATGCCTGAACAGTTCCTAAGTAGACGAGAAAAGGTCGTAATCTTTTGACTGTTACTTTTTGCGTCCTCATAACTTCACGATCGCCTGCTTTTAAAAGAAAGTTTGACAAGAAAAGTTTTTCTTTGACTAAAAAGAAAGAAAAATTGCATTTCCTGTTTTATAAAGTAACGGGTGTTTGCCCAGGCTATAGTAATTAGCTGCTTCAGATCTTTGTTACATTGTTATTTATGTTTTTTCGTTGATAGTCAAATATGTAAATGCGAGTGGTAATTTTGGTTGAATGAACTCATTAGAATTCTGTAGACGTGCTTTTAAACATTTTGTTAGCGTATTTCCTCCAATATAGTCCACAAGTAATTCATAAAAATTGAAGTAATTTTGAGATATTCTCTCTCTCTCTTTTTTTTTTTTTTTGCACATACATGTAATGAATTTTTTTTTACGAAAATGTTTTAAAATTTTAGCTATTGTTAAGTGCTTACATGAAAAGTACGCAAATGTTTAAAAGTTTTTATTTTAATATGATATTATTATCAGTTTTTTGATAGAAAATCTCAACGTAATCTTTTTGAGGAAATTTAAAAATTTTGTCGTAAATTTATATTTCTGTTATAGATAATAGAATATAGGATAATTTAAAATAAAATAAAATAATAATTTATTTTATTTTTAAAATACTGTGCTCAAATTATTTCACCAAAACAGAGTATTACTTATAATGAAATAAAAGAAATATAAATTAACATAATCTATTAAATTAAAGTTCTCATGATACTTTTTATATTATTTAAAAATTATACTTGTTTTCGTTAAAATCATTTTAAAATTATATTTATAGAAGTATATATTAATTTTATTGTATGTATACTCTGGTTATTTTTATACAAGAATCTCCACAACCTGATAAAAGCAAGTTGTATTGACAAAGAACAAATTGATTTATAAAATGGAATGTAAAATTTTGTTTGCTTTAAAAATTTTTTTAAAAAATTTTCTTTATCCTTTAATACGGCATTTTAGGTTATCCTTAAATTAACTAAAATGAAGTAACTTTACTTTTAATCATTGAACTAATTGAAGGATTAATACTATTTTATCATCTTAATATTTCATTAATTTATAATGGTCATTTTCTATTCACATAATTAATGTGTGAGAGATCCTAAATATGATACATATACTTACGTTTTTTAAAGATAAGATACTTATATTAATAATATGTCGGTTGTAAAAACGATAAAAAAAAGCATTATTGCTAAAATACATATTTCTATCGTATACACTTTTTGATTTCTTGATATTTAAATACTAAAATGATTAAGTACAATGTATCGCCTTAATAAACTACTTACTTTTTAAAAAATAATTAGTTAACTATAAAAAAGTGATGCTCATTTGAATTTCTGTAATAAATAGATGTCTTTAGACTATTCTGACAATAATGTACTTATTTTCTTATATAGCAGCGAAATTATTATTTTAAGAACAATTTTACTATTAAGTAATTATTATTTTCAAATTTGACTTTATTATCCATCATAACATGATATATTAAATGAAATTTTTGCTGAAGCAGCATTTTGATTAATGTGTGCCCACTGTTTTCACACGACTGTGATGTGAGCAGAGATAATTTATTGATCAGAGCTGATTGATTCATGGATGCATTAGTGCTTTGTTCATATTCATTTAAAATGAAAAAAAAAGTTAAAATCTTATTTTCAAAAGCAGTTGCATACTATTACTGACTAATCAGGTTGAGGCATATGTGAATCAAGTAACAAAGATATTTATCTGCTATTGTTATGCACTATAGGCTAATTATTCAGAATATAAAGCAAGACAGCTCAAGATAATTCTCAAATTAAGTTTCAATAAAATAAAGTTTGTTTTAATGTGTAATAGTTTTGAAAAAAAAAAAAGTCCAGTCTATATATGTTCATCAATAGATCACGCAGTTTACTTTATCGGCATCACTTTGATTCAATATTAAACGTTACGCTCGTTTCAAATGGATCACGTTTTGATTATCTATTCACTTGATTGAAAGCTGCAATTCATTCATCTGTCTTCGATGAAGCGTGACGTAAGTAATTTTCCATTCGAATGTACCCGGCATGCATCTGAAATGTAAACAAAAGTTTTCATTCTCACTGTGCTATTGTGTAAGGGGTAGTTCAATCAGATATACGCTGGAAATCGTTCTAAATTGCGAAAAAGGATACTTATTAATAGAAAGGATAAAGCGAATGCAATGACAAAATAAATTGAAGTCAATATAATTGCTAACTAAAATAAATCTAAAGGAAATGTCACGATGTAGAGTCAAGAAATACTCAGAAGCATACAACGTTTTGTTAATAATGTAGTTAATAAAATGGGATAATTATTATAAAATAATAAGAAGAGTAGTAAAATGTTTAAGGTAATATAAATTTATAAAAAGAAAACTAAAAATAATGATTTTGAATTTGGCTTCATTAATTCAAAATAGAACGAATCTAACTTCATCTCGCTGCTCTTATTTAAAGTCATACTTAAATTAAAACACGAATTTTACTTTTCTTGATCTAAAAATATATTTTTTATCAGTTTATTCAACTGTGTTTTCTTTCATGTGAGTAATTTCGAACATTAAACATGTAAAATTCCTATAATACTAAATGTTATGTCAAAACATTCTTAAGAATTATTTGAATTTAATTACTCTGTTATGAGAAATTTTCGCATCCTCAACATTTATCTCATGTTAAGAAAACTTTGATTATTTTATTGAACTCCATTTTGAAACAAAACTATGAGGTTAAACATATTATTTTATTTTCTTGTGAATTTCTCTGGTTACAGAATAGTTAATGATTATACAAAATTAATATATTTGACTGTACTTATATTCTTAGGATGAAATTTCCTACTCGATTTTATTTCGTAAAATAAACATGCGGCTTGATTATAATACATAAACAGAGTTGAAAATTAGCAAATGATAAATATTAGAATAATATAATTTTTTTAAGTTTAAATTATACTTCGAGATTGAAAGAATAAACTTTTAAAAAAAATTAATAAGCGAAGTTAAAAAGTTAAATGTATATTACGGTATATTTATAATTTCGGAACTATTTAGCAAGGAATTGTTTCGTTGGTATCATCATGTTGTAGCAAAACCTGATTGCTTTGAATAATATAATTAATCTCTTTAAATTCCACGCAAAAATAAATGCTGTTCAAATTTATAACCGCAAAATAGCTATAATTTATACGAAATCCTTAACTTATATGGAATAATTATCATCTTTGGCATGTAATTTAACTTAGATTGGTCTGAGAATCTATACAAGTACTGAAGAGTGTTTTGAGGAGTAGTGTACCCTTCTTCTTGGAACTTTTGTGAATGTTTCAGGAGAGATTCCAGTGGAGAGTTCTGGATTAAACTCCCTAAAATAAATTACGACCACTACATTAAATTGTGGTTGAAGTACTATGCGGAACTATATGGATACTTTATTTCATCTGCATATTTATCAAATCATGATTGGGCAACTCCGACTGCTTGAACATGAGCATTATCCTCCTGGTAAATTCAATTCATTGCCGAACACTAATTTTCCATCATAGAATGGATCTGGCTTTTCTTTGATGAAAATTTAAGGGTACTTATAATGATAGAGAAATTAAGTACAGCGAATATAAATATAGAGACATTAAGGTTTCTCCATACTCTTAATGATCATTTCTTTCATGATTCTGATTGGGCTAGCAGAAAAAGACTAATCATATAATTTTAAATCCCTTTATAGTTAGAAGGAGGCAATCACAATTATATGCTTGTAAAAATGTACTGCCGCTGTGGTCTGGTTGTTTAGGGCGTCGTTCGCTTTACAAAAGGTGGTAAGTTTGAATCCCGGCTTAGCCAAAGATTCGTCGTGTTTACTAATGGCGACTGGGGCACATAAAATATGTCGGGTCACAATGTCCTTCCTCCATGTTCCCATTTCAAATTAATACCTCTGGGGGTGGTTGGAGTCTTGGGTCTTCACTGGTTTCAATCTCTAAATTGGAGAATTCGTGCTGCCATCGTCGTACTTCCACCAAAAGTCGTAGTTCCATCTTCGTGTGAGGGTGCTCTATTCAAAAACGGAAGGCGCTCTCTCTCTGACTTCATTCGCTTAGTCTCTGACGGGCGGGCTTGGTGTTGCCAAGTGTCATCAGAAACAACAACAGCAAAGATGTACTTCTAACCTACATCCTTCCTGTTAAGAAAAAAGCGTGAATGAGGATTCGTCTGATTATATAACTGTCTTCTTATCAATGGATCAAGTTTTGCGGATGTGGATCTCATATAGACTACTTTAAGAATATAAATCTTTGATGAGTAGCTAAGAAATCACTGCTTTGCCATAAATGTTAGGTTTATATAAGATCTCTCAAACTATATTGACACTGGAGAGCCCAGAGGTTGTTGTGAAATTTGGTCACTTTGGGTGCAGATATTTTCTTTTCAGATCACAACCTCTTCTGATGTACTACTCTTTCCATTATTTTGATAACCATCTACATACATCTATATAAAATGGAGGATGCATTTATACATAATGAATATATTTGTTTCAATAAAATTTTGATGAATAAATTTAATTGATTTGCAAAGATGCTTGTTTATTTATAAGGCAAAATTTTTAACCACGCCAATATGGCTGGCAGTTTTCTCTTTTTCAGTAAAAATGCTTTACTTTTTAATACTTATTGCTTATTTTATACTATGATATTTTATGATATTTTAAAACTTATTTTTAAAATCAAAAACAACATAATAACAAAGATATGTTAGATTATTGGTAAAAGTTGATGTTATTGTAAGATATTTGAATACCAGTTTCATTTTTCCTTCTTGAAGAACTTTTTTGAGTTATGCGCTCTATTCATGTGTTTTAAAGAAGAAAATCTAAGAAACTCTCAAACACCAACGTTTGCAAATGTGTATTCAAGAAAACAAAGCACAAAATTCGCCTCCAGTTATTTCTTAACTGTTTACACTCTAAAAAGTGCGATAGTTTTAATCAAAATGAACTTTTGACATCGTGGATTAGATAGTCTAAATATTAACGCGGCTGTTTTAAGATATTTTAATATCGCCCATGCTTATGTCTTCCGGAAAGACATATCATAGATAGTGGAATGTATTTAAAAGTTAAAAAGGGGAAAACTCAATAAACTCCTAAGTATGCATCCCGACAAATGAAGGCAGAAAGGAAACATCCATCGTCCTTTTTTCAGTATTTTCCTGAGTGAATCGAACTCGGGAACTTTGCTCTGTAGAGCACTATCCTGCATATTATACCATGGTGATCCCAAACAGCAAGCCTTTAATACTACGTAGTGAACAAATTGACGGCTTAAGATATCAGTAAGATATTTTAATGCCTATTCTAATAGTAAACCTTTGATGCAGCATGGAGGTATGCAATGGTTCAGAATCCACTTTAAACCTTAGATCGCTGTCTAATTAGTCCTTGTGTGCAAGGAATAGGCCTTGAGTGACAAACAAACCATGCCAAATTTTAAAACATGCCTATTTTAGATAATGTGACAAATACGGATGATTAACTTTGGTTGTAAAATAGATGGAAATAAATAAATAATTTAATCTGAATATATTTTCTGAATTGTTTATTTAAAGATGGAATTGAAAAACAGGACATTTTTAACATCACGTTGAAGTTAGTATTTCAGAGTATGCTCTGCCGAAACGAAAATTAAATATCGGTAGTATTTCAGAGTATTAATTTTAGTAATACAGTGTATTAATTCGGTAGTATTACAGAGATATTTAATTTTCGTTTCTGAAGATCACTTTAGAAACGAAAATTAAATATCTATAGTATTTTAGAGTATGCTCTACCGAAAGGAAAATTAAATATCGGTAGTACTCTAGAGTATGCTCTGCCGAAACGAAAATTAAATATCTATAGTATTTTAGAGTATGCTCTACCGAAACGAAAATTAAATATCGGTAGTATTCTAGAGTATGCTCTACCGAAACGAAAATTAAATATTGGATAATGTTTCTGTTATCAAATGGAACTGTTTACTTCAATGCCATTTTCTTAAAGTTGTTGATTTCCAGTAGCATGTCACATTTTAAATTATTTTTCCAGGTTCCATAAATTGTTTCTTTGTAAATAATTATATTATGTTTTTTATTTAACAATTTTTTTCATAAGTACTCTATATTCTAAATGACCCATTGCAACCATTAATACAAAGTCATAAGAGATACATTTGTGAATGCAACCTCAACTTGACATTAAAAGCTTAAAAAAGCAATCAATAATATCTGAAAATTTATAAATACGTAAAATTATTAAAATTTGTAGACAGGCTATTAAAGTTGCTTTGCAAGAATGAATAAATTTAATTATATGTTTTTAACTAAAAATTCGATTCACGTGATTTTGCAATGTCGTACTTTAATGTTTTTCATGCAAACTATTTGTCACGAAAGCTGTAAATTGTGGCAATTATTGGCTCAAAACGCAAACCAAATGTTCTTTTACCGAAGTGGGAAATTTTATCTAATGTGATACCTTATCCATCAATGAAAATTTATTATTAGTTACCAAAAACGAATTTCTGTTAACTAAAAAGAAAGAAAAAAATTTCAGGAATAATACATAAATTTTCTATAGCTTTAAACAGAAAAATCTGATAACTAAAATGTTTGGTTAATTTTGGAAAATATTTCATTTCTTATTTATTTTTCATCCAAAAACTATGACTTCTTAGGAATAAGCTATACATCAAAAAATCTACGAAAAAAAAAAAAAAAAAACTAATAATTCTCATTTTGTTTGTAAATATTTTCTGCCGTTTCCCAACCACATAATTTTGTCAATTAATGTTATGAAATGAAACTAAAGAATATAAAAGTTCTATAGGTATTAAAAAATTATCGTTAGTTTCTAATTTACCTTCAGTTTTACAGAATAAAATTTATTCTTTTATATTTGTTCTCAAATCTAGATAGAATAACTTATGAAACAATTTTCGTAATATCTTTATTTGTTGATTTGGGTCTTTTATTTTAATAATATACAAACAGATTTATAATAATATACTGGCATTTTGTAAGTAAGCCGAATCTCTTCTAATATATTTAATTATTTGATAAAGAGCGTCAATATTTTACTATAAAAAATAAATATGTTAAAATATGTAGATTTATCTTAAATATCTATTAAGTGTATAGATAAATTATTTTACTACTAAGTTCAACGTTAATAGACAATTATACAGAAATAATAGAAAAAATATTATTTCTATGTGGGGTATAATTTTAGGGAAATCAGAAATTTCATTCCGGGTATAATATATTATTTTACATTTATAATAAAAGCACTATAAAAAGTAGCGTGATTTATTTATTTATAAAAATATATCATTATTAAAATTTGATTAAATAATTCCGTTTTGTATCATTTTGTCTTTACAATATTCTTTATGTATCAAAATTTTTTTTACATACCCATTTATACTCCAGATTTTATTATTTTTTAATTAAAAACAATTAAGTATTATACACAACTTTCTAACTTCATTCTCTACCAAAAATAATTAAATTGATTAAAAAATAATTTTATCTACTAATTGTTATAATTAAAATGTTTGTCGATTACTAACTGCTGCCAAAAATAAACTACTCAGTTATAATTAACTTGTCAAAGATTCTTACAAATTTTCTTTTTTCATTATAACGAAATATTATTTAACAACTACCGAAATCGTACATAAAAATTTGGATTTTCATAATTAAATGAGTTACACAAGAAGACGTGTTTTTTTAATTTAAAAAAACAAATGTCATTATGAAAATATTATTAAAATCCTTTTTCTGATTATTGAGCATTTTATGATATGAATGTATTGATTGAATATATAAATTCCTTTTTTCAATAAATGTAATTGAAGTTGAGAATCATAAATTTAGAAAAGTGATTTTGGACTTCAATAAAACATTTGACATTTTGGAAATACAAAATTTTAATAACTTTTAATATTTTATTTATAATGGTAGTGAGATTAACTGAAACAAAATTAAATACTTTTCAATGAATTTTTGATGAATAATAAATATATGACAATGTTTTAAAACAGAAACTAAATAAAAAAATATTTAATCTGATTTAATAATTTTTTTTACTTTCTAATTATTTGCAATAAAAAAAACTTGCTTTATTTTAATCTTACTAATGTGCTTTAATTTATTATAATTAATCGAAAACAATAGATAATTAAATAAATAATTTATTTTTTTCAATCAACAATTACACAAATGAAAACACCTGTATGTTTTTTCTTTTATTTCCACATATGGACATAATATATAAAGAATTTTTATAAATACTTATTTCTTATAACTTTCCTTTATTTTTTCCTTCTTCTGGATATTCTAAGAGAATGCATCCGACTCTAATCAATCTAAAATATTTTTTGGAGAAGTTGTTTATAGGAAAACGCCAACTGGCTTAAAAAGTCTATATTTAAAACTGAGAGATTAAGTTCTTGACCAACCCTTTACCTTCGCTGTTCAGAAGAAGGTCCGTCCATTATGTAATTCCCCCAGCGTTTGGCGAGGTCACTTCGATTGGCAACCCTCATCTCTGGGTTACTGGATTAGCCAGTTGTTGCCATTGGAGACTATATGAGCTTCTTTTGTCATGAAAAAGGATCAACAGGGAGTCTCGAAGGATGAGTTGCTGTTCCACTTTCGGAAACACTAGATCAGTTGTTCCTCCTCATCGGTTCGAACACTTTCTGAATGGTTCTGTCGCCCCATTGTTGCTCTTGAGTTGACTTGGATGTGTTGTGCCCTTACTCATACTTGTAATCAGTGAAGAAGATATTAGCAACAAAACACCGAATCTGTGATAGTGAGGATATTCAAGATGCATTTTTACTCAGTAAGTTACATCATATTTCTTTCTGTTTAATTAAAAAATTATATTTTAGGAAATGTTTTTAACCAATCAAAATCTTAAATAAAAAATAAACTTGAGATTTTAGTTAATTTGTTTAATTGTTGTAAAACAAGGATCTATTTTTATTTTTCATTAATGTTAATAAAATGCTTACTTTTAAACTTATTTAACTCAATGAAATATCATATTGGATAATATTAAAAAATTTCAATCCAGAACATTGTTTTGATGTTAATTCGATCTATGTTTCTGCTTAAAATAAAATTAGTATCTAAAAATGTTTCAAATGAATTCTATATAAAAACCCAAAATGTTTGTTTATTTTTTTAATCTAAAATTATTTATTTATCGTAAATTATATGAGTAATTACGTAATCTCTCTGGATTTTTTTCTCTCTTTCTATGCTTCACATGTAACTTTATAAAATTTGTTATTTAAATTAAAATTTACAAACGTAAAGGAAATATTTAGTTTTTGTTATATAATTACACTGCAGGTAAATTTTACTCATAAATCTTTAAAAAAAAAAAAAATAAAAAAATAAACGAAATTTTTTATTTCCTTTTAAACCTACAAAGTTTATATTAGTTTTTTGTATTTGTAACAAATTTAAAAATGTGAAATTAAAAGTTTCAGTATAGACGAATAGTAATGAAAATTTTCTAATATCATTGGTAAAACTTAAAAATTCTTCCCAATAATCCTGTCTGAAATAATAGAAACAGATATAAAGTATACATAAAGTAGTTAAAGTGTTCTATAAGTTCGAAAGATATGAAGCAAAATATTTATGAATAATGAAACAGATTCACACACTTTTATGTGAATTATACTGATTAAAACAATCTCTATTCACATTCAAACAAAGTTCTTCTTTATTGTTAGAATTAATTTTGAAATATGTCACAAAAAATTTTTTTATGTACACTGAAAAGTTTGTTTATAAACAACAAATTAATATTGAAATATAATCAAGAATTTAATTATATTCTGATATTTTTCATTGTATTTTAGCGATTTATTTAATGTATATCGCTGACCAACCATATTCATTACATTTTAAGATATTTTGTGTCAAATCCTACCATGTCATACCAATCAAAAATTGATGCATTTTAATGTATCAATTTGTTTGAATTACGGAAGAAGTTTTTTTCATATTGTAAATTTTAATCTATGTTTCTCATTCAATTTTAAAAAATGTATTTAAATATTCTTCATTCAGTACATATACACATTAATTGTAAATAATGAATGTATTGAATCAAATTTACTTTCTTTCTAAGAAAACATGTTCAGTGTAGTCTTTGAGATATTATATTATATATTTTTATCGTATATTACTCATGGGTTATAAAAATGATTTTATGTACAATTAACACAATATTATACTATTTTATGTAAGATTATATCATAAATTATTAGTAACAGATTATTCATTAACATTTATATTTTATAACGGATATTTTAAAAAAACAATTATTATGAAATTTCATAATTTTCAATATTTTAACTATTCAGAATGCATAAATAATTTCTCATAACGTATATAGAATTTTATATTGTTGAAATAATCATATTACAAACTTTTATATTTACTTTGAACAAAGAAAGAAAATCAAAATATCATCGTCATAAGATATGAATTCTATCATCAAAACTAAATCATCTGTTCTTGTCAAAACTCAAGATTTTTAGAATCTTAAACATCAATTGAAAGAACTGATATAATTTAATTGAATTATAATGTATTTGTCTCCATATTTTAAAACACTTATATAATATATTTATTCATTTATTTTTAAAAGATTAATAGCTTCCAATTTTGATATTCTATTTCTTAAATTAGAATAAGAAAATTCAGAACTACAAAAGTAGTTCATTTATATATATATATTTATAGTTAAATTAAATATAAATAAATGAACTATTAAATAATTTAACTGACATTGATATTGAAACTACGCTTTTTATAAACTAAACTGATATTGTACCGGTGATAGTTTTTATTTTAAGTTTGGAGACAACATTTACGAATTTTTGAAATAAAATCCTTAATTTGTTATCTTACAAATAAAATTCTTAAACTAACTTGTATTATTGATTAATCAATATTCTTTCTAATTATGCCATAAAATCCTTATTAATTGTAATTTATAATTTCAAAAATTTGATTTAATAAATAATTTAATTAATAAATCTAGTGCATTGTTATTATTATTTAAATTTAATAATATAATTTCTGTAGCATAGACATAAGAAAAGAGACTAATTGTACTGCAGTGATGTAAATAATTTCCCGAATATTCGATATATGTAACATTTATATATATATATATATATATATATATATATATATATATATATATATATATATACATCGTTGTATTATTATATATGGTATCGTGTTTATTATATATGGGTATATATTACATATGTATACGTAATCCTCATTAATAAACTATATGAGGTATTCTAAACTGGCTTTATCAGATTTTGTGGATAAAATTTCACTTATCAAAAAGCAGAAATGACATGCTCCTGGCAAAAAAATCTTGAGTTAACAAATTTCCTTTTAAAACAGCGCATTCCTTATAATTTATAATATTCTTTCATAAAGGTAAATAATTCTACATATAGGATATATTGGAAATCAAATAGAATATATTTTATTCTAAAACACGCCAAACTGAATTATCCCTTATCATTTATATTTTGCTTGATTAACAAAAATTGACAGACAGCCTGATGTATTAAACTTACAATTACATATTATGTTTATCAAATTTGATTTTAAATATTATCCAATTTAAAATTCTATTTAAATTATATATTCTAAATTTAAAGTTCTATATTATTTAAAAAATAAGTTAAAATTTAATATGCTAAAAGAACAGATTAGTAAATACAATTATTATATAAATAAAAAGGAAACAGTTTCGTAAAATAAAATGGCAACAAATTCAAATTAAACTGCTTTGATGGAATTTTTTTTAACCTATATATTGAAATCCATGTCTATTATCATCCTGATAAGAAACTTTTCTACAAAATGGCCAATCAATATGAACCATTCCTTTTTCTTTGGGTTAAACAGCCGGAATGAATCATGTCAAAAGCAAGATCCTGTCCACAGGTCATTGCTATTTTCTATAAAACATTGACCACGAAACTACTATTTCGCAGAATAATTCAAACGCATTATGTTTAAATGAGCATCTCATTTTAAACAGGTTAAACTTCATTTCTTATTGAGTAAACAAAATATTGTTATAAGAGGATATTCGATTTTCGTAGTGATTCTAAATTATAAGATATAGATTTTTAATGTACAAGAATTGGTTTTTGCTATTATAAATAATTTTATTCAAACATTCTTTGCTATATTCCTTACGTTTATGTAAACATATTCCGAGAATATATTTTTTAAAGAAAACGAACATTTTTCTTCGAAAATAAGTTATAAGTTTTAAAGTAGCCAACAATGTTCCTTATCTGCGAGACATTTTTTACAATCAAAAATGTATTCTTAAAACACATTTGAAAAATATATTTTTGTTTTTGTGAAATTTTTATTTTGTATTTTACAAGTCTTGCGCATTTAAAATTAGAATATTGTGGAAATGTAAAATTCACACATTTTATGAATTTATTAATTTTGGAAATCTTTTGAATTTCATAAAAATTTATTTATGCACGATATAGTTGATAATGCATTATTGAATGAATTTGAATCTGAGATTGAGAATGATATTGAGAATGAATCCTATTGGAAATTTATTTTCACGCAAATTGTTAATATAACAAATATTACTTTTTCTCCTCTCTAAAAAATACAGATTTCTTCGTTATTCAATGCTTCCAAACGAGAGTCATTGATCACTGAAAATAAACACATAATTTGGAAAAAAAAAATCAACAGAATTTACAATCCCACTTCTTTATAGGAGGTATTGAAAAATTTGTCGATAAAAACTCTCAAATCAGCCACTTTAAACATTTCCATCAGTTTGGATTACTTTAGCATTATTTTTTTTTTCAAACTGTTATTACAAGTTTATTAAAATATATTTTTAAATCGAGATAGTAACCTTAAATACCGATCTTACAAAATTTTTTATTTTTTTATTATAAATAAAAGCCTTAAAAATTTCAGGGAATTTAAAAAAAAAACTTTATTTATTATTTTTTTAATAATAGGAATAGATAACTTATTTTCACGTAGACCGCATTGAAACTCTTGTGAAATATTTTAAGCGGTTGATATTTATATTAATAGTGAGTTCTTTCATTTTTAATCGGATTTTGAAGTCTGATTAAGAAATTGATTTCTCTTTATAAAGGAAACTATTTCATTCTTTTAACATATTACTTACATCTTCAGTAGTAAAAGACAACGTTTAATAACTTTAATAAGTTACGTTTATGTTTATTGTTTTATTTCAGTGATTTTAGGTATATATATATATATATATATATA
>JAPDSC010038435.1:4006-14360 GCA_026290005.1 Latrodectus geometricus
ATATATATATATATATATATTTTAGTTGCGTAATACTATGACTTGTAAACAAAATGAAGACACTTAGAACATTTAATATTATAAATTTCAATAAAGTTAAATATTCAATTTTTCGACATGAAAATCAGGAATAAAACATATTATTGAGTTAACTGTTAAGTAATAGTATAATTTTCAACTTTTCAAAAATTTTCCTGGCTCGCTTATCAAATTAGTAAGAGTTAAATTTTAAAATCAATTATAATGAAGAATACTTTTCTTAAAGAAAAGAATAAAACAGCATTATATATATTTAATAACTATTATTATACATTAATGTTTTTAAAATTATCTGTCAAATTATATTTGTAAACTTAAATTACTTTTTCGGAATTTTAGCATGCCCAAAAATTAATTTTATCCTTTGTATTCAATGTTTTGTTTAAAGTGTTTTTGATGTGTTCTGTATAAAATTAATGAAACATAAAAATGTATCATATATAGCAGCAACATACTTTTATCATAAAGGATAAATATGTAAAAAAAAAATTTTAATATTTTTAAATATTATTTATATGAAAGAATTAAAACATTTTATACACTAAAGAACATTTTTTGTATTTGATAAAAGACACATACACAAATATAAATGTGTGTGTATAAATTGCATGAGATAAATCTATCACATGTAATCTACATTAGAAAAATCCATAACATGAAGCAATAAAAATTCTTCATTAAGGAAATTGTGGAGAAAGCTTATGTTTCCTTTTTAATAAAAATGGTAACAGCATAAATAAGAATACCACTATAGAAACATAAAATCTCTTGATTAAACTTTTTTTCTCATTTTCTTTAATGGAACAAATAAATTAATGCAACTTTAATTTTGTTTTATTTCCATTATCCTGACTTGCTGTCATTATATTCATTTTGCTCTAAGTACCACTTTGAGCTTCTGATAAAATCATTTTAGTGTCTTAATTTCAGAAAAGCATTTTCCAAAGTAAATATTAAATCCGTTTAAATATTTTTTGCTCTATTAGCATTTATAACACAAGATATGTTTTGCACGGTCATACAATTTAAAGAAAATTTTGAACTGCGCATACTTCGGGATCAAACCCACGTTTCATTTATAGGAAAAAGTGAATGTTAATTGTCGAAATTTACCTTGGAACAAAAACTGTTAGAAAATATTATTTAATGAAGCATATAAATATTTGATTATATATCTTCTTTTATACATTTTGCAATAAAAGTTTTAAAATTAAAGTAAAATGCTTACCACTATTTCATACTTTTCTTTATATTTTTCTTTTTTAATTAATACGAATAGTAATGAACAAAAGCAGTGATATATAAATTTCGATATACCCCCCAAATCGGAAATTTGGTGACTTTTTTTGTAACCAAGCAAAATACATTTTTTGGTGCCCTTTTTTCTCGCCAAGATGTATTCTTGCTAAATACAAATAATTAATCACAAAAAAATTTTTAAAAAAATAACTCAAAAAATGGTACAAAATACAAGAAAATACTAAATTTGACAATAGCAAAACCTAAAAGCAGAAAAAACCTAAATTGGCAACACCAAAATAAAAAAACAACATTAAAAAGTCCGTAGGGAGTGTCAGAGTTGGCGCTTATTTTTTTTTTTTTTTTTTGGTGGGGAGGGGTATATTAAAGTTGTTCCAAGCAGGATATTTTTAGTATTAAATGTATAGATAGCTATTTTTGTATTTTTAGATTTTAGGAAAAATAAAAATTCATTGTCTAAGAAAAAAAAACACATGAAGTTTTATTAAGCTTCAAAATATAAAAAATTTTACTTTTTACAATATTTTAAGCAAATGCTTTAACGTTGAAATAAAAATCAAGCATCAACAAGCATGTTAAATTTTTTATCACTTTCTAAAAGGCTAAAATATGAACTTTATTTTATAATGTGATGTTCCGTAAAAACACCTATACATTTTTAAATCATTAAAAAAGAAATTTAATTAAAAGGGCTTAATTAAAATTATGGCTCCTGAAAAAATTAATCTCATAAGATATAATAAAATCGTTAACTTCTAATAAAAGATAAGTAGGTAAGTCCTAAAAAAATAATAATTTTAAAAGAAAAACTTTTTGAGTTGCAGTATCCAGTAATTTGATATTTTCTACTTAAGAAAATCACTTTGCAGAAGTAAATTTACTTCCAATTAATTTTTATCCTATTCATAATCTTTGCATTTTTTTAGTCTAAAAGAATTAAATATTTTTCTAAGCAATTATTACATAACAATTATATTAATTTACTTGTAAGGCTATTCTTTAAATAAAATAATATCTTTTTTAATATTAAAATAACAATTTAAAAAGTATTCCTGGTTGTGTAATTTTTCTAAAATATTTATTTATTTCTATTATTTAAATTATTATATAATTGTTAAAAGTTTTCATGCATTTTACCTGTAGCAATTTTAAACTAAAGTAGAAATAAATTGAAAGTCAAATTAACTGTTTTCCTGTTATGCTGTCACTTTTTAAAGTACACTTACAATACATTGCAAATAAATAACGCTATATAAAGATTTTTAATATTTCCTATTTATTATAGGATTTATTTTAAAAAAATCAGTGTTTCAAGCATTAAAATATGAATCTCTGAAGAAAACAAGTACTTTTGTTTTGTTTTATTATGAATTTTGCTTTGTAATGATTAAAAATTACCACAGCAATAAATAAGTGAAGGGACATAGTTGTAGAGCATTAGGAATTTTTGAAATGTATCGTGATCGGATTAAACTGTATAACTATGTAAAGATCTATAGGAGTTTAAACTACATATGCGGTACATGTTGAGCGTACATATACAATAGACGTCTATTTCGGACTCTAATAATAGTCCTCGAAACTCCTCTATCATTAATCTGCAACTTAAGTAGCTATGTAATTAACTGAAGATCATCCGGTTAACATCTAACCACAGATGTCTTTATGACGTATACATATTACCCATGAAGTTTTATTAATTTCATGAAAAATATTTCTGATAGATGTATTTTGTTATATGGGTAGAAAATATTTTTTATATGTAATTCCATATTTCCCATATAAATATTTTATCTTGTCATTATCTTTATTAAACAAGATAAATAAATTTTAGAAAACAAAATGTAGCTATCTTATATAACATACTAGCAGTTCATAAATATAACTATTCACATAACGTTATGAAATCAAATATAAAATTTCAATGATTTAATCCAGAAAAATTCAAAATCAGAAATCAGTTATAAATATTCAAATAAATATTTTAAAAAAGCAAAAGATTAAAATGGTTACTTATTATTTACGCTGAATTATGTTTTAAATTAACACAATAATACCAAATCATATTAATTTAATAGGGTGATTAAATTTTTATTGAAAATTGACAGCCGCACAAATAAATTGCTATTGATAATGATATCCAAGCTCTTTTAGCTTTTAAGGATATTTTACATTTAAAAAAAAATAAATGCAATTAAATTTTTACGGTATGTTTTTATAAAGTTTAAAGAGAAAATACATCGTTTGAGAAAGGCAATATTAAAAATGCTTTTCATCAATTAAAAACACATAATATCATTGTAAAATTTTACCGAGACTTTAAAAAAATTATTAAAACAAAATTGAAACACTTGATTTCTTTTTTTTCAAAAAAATGAGCAATTTTTAATTTATTATTTAATTTTCATTTGAAATTGACATCCACATAAATCATTGGTTATTTATAATGATAAGCTCTTTCAGTTTTAAAAGCTACTTAAAATTTTAATAGAAAAATAGACTAAAAGTAATGCATCCATATTTTTAAAAAATTTAAAAAGAAAACACATAATTTGAATAAGGCAAGAAATTAAAATGTTTTTTTTTTAAATATTTTGCATCATAGCAAAATTTTGATAAAATTTAAAAAAGATTTGAAAGATTTCATTTTTTTATAAAAACAACGTTCTGTGTATTATTGTTTAATGTTTGAATTTATTTTTTATAAAATACTAAATTTAGGAATATTTAAAATATAGAAAATTGAAATAATATTAAGAAAACTTCAATTAAATTCTGAGGGTGAAAACGTTTTTAAAATATTTTCTTAAAATATATTTTTGTCAACTTTAAAATATATTATTACATAGAGTATACTCAAAATATCGTTACATGTAATAAAAAATTTCGTAAACAACAATAAAGGAGTAACCGAAATTTTATATTAGCTGAAAACAAACTGAAATTTTGAACCAGCATTTTTTCAGTCAATTAATGTAAAGCATTCTTCGAATTAAGGTACATGTCATAACTTGTAGCTGTAAAAAATGCCAGTATAACCTTCTTTCTATATCCCAATGAAATGGAAAAAAAATAATCAGGTTGAGCTCGTCATAAAAAAATACTAAATTGACTACTTGCTTTTCGTATTTAATCCATAAAAACAAAATGTATTGGCAATTTTTATTAAAGATTGTAATATATATTTTTTAAAGATAAGAAACACGAAATAGATTTATCTTGATAAACTCTACATTTATCTTGATAACTTTATTTTGATACAATTAGTATACAAACTATTACCTAGAATATGCTCCAAATTGCTGGAATTGTATTCCGATGAAAAGAAAACATTGTTTACAGAAAGACACGCAAGAAAGACCATGCATATTTCTATGTTTATAATTTATAAATAATAAACATGATCAGTATTTCTATTAATAATTTTTTAAAAATACAAATCACTATTGAATTAATTTATTACATATTAATATTGTCAGAAAAATTTATTCCATATAATTTCAAATTCCAGTTCAGAATACAGAAAAATTCTTACAATTGTAGGATGAATTGATACTTCAAATTCGGTATGATATTAGTGGACCAAAAGATTCTCAAAATGTTTGAATAATTTTTAAAACAAACTACATGTTCGTTAAGCCGGGTGAATGAGCAATTTTTATAGAAGGCAGGTTGCGAATGCCTTTAGATCCTACCAATCTAATTAAGTCTGATGAAAGCTGGTGATATTCTGAGCTGGCTTACAATTAATGGCCTGGAGAATGAATGGATTTCTAAGATGGCTTATAATGATTCATCTTTTGAAAAACGAAACATGAAGTTGCATTTTCAAACCGGAAGTGGCACCGCGAAAAGTCCTTAATTCTTTTTTTTTTCTTTAATTTATGTTTTATATAATGTGCTGAATGTTGGCTTTAAATATGAGGCTGTTATTTGGCTTTTACATTCTTAAAGGAATGGAAACAACATCACTATAACAAATGACCATGCTTTAAAAGCGATTTTCTCAGAACTATTAACTACAAACCATCAATAGTATTTCGATTTCTACAAACCATTAACACTATATCTCCAAGTAATAAAAGATGTTTGTTTAAAATTTGGGCAACATGTTTTAAGTGCTACTACCTATGAAATGAAATAAAATTTAGAATATATATCAAAAACTTGTTCGTTTACAGTTATTTTTAAAGGAAATATTCAGCAAAATTTGGTAAAATATCCATATTGCTGTATATTTTAAACCACATTTTCTTTGTCATTGAATATTTTTTGTATACATATTTTCTTATTTCAAAGTTCCAAATTATTTAACATTTGATACATTAAATGTTCTGCAGTAACTCTTTTGTTAAAATTTCAATAAAAATTGCCAGGAAATAAACAATTTCCAAAAATTATACTTTATGAAGTTAAAATTTTGGCTAAATTTTGGTTATTACGTCATAATTTATCTAAAAACAAGATAAAAGTAAATTATTTTTTAAGAAAAAGTTGAATCAAAAGTTAGTGGATACTTTAAACAGCTCCCTCTTTGACTTGTGTGTTTTAAAAAGTATATAAGCAGCAATTCATTTCAGTGATATCTTTACTATTTATAAGAATATCAAGAACATAATTACATAATAAGTTTTATTTTTTCGAAAAGTTCATCAATATCACTGATAATAAAAATGGGAATAAATATACAGGCATATTTCTGTTTTTATGAATATTTTTATAGAAATTCATAAAACCTACTGGATTTTTGGACTTCATTAATTTAAATTATTTTTAATTAATTAACTTATAGTTAATTTCATATTCATCTCAAGTATTTATTTATTATAAATGAATTTAAAAAAGCATATATGTGTTTCATTTCACGTGATGTATAAAATTTTAAAAGGGTTTAAGTACCAGTTTATTAATTTGGTATTTATCAATATATTTAATGTCATTAGTTAAGAAATTAATTGATTAGAGTTATTTATCAGTGATGTAATATATTACTCGGTTTACAATCAACAATAAAAATGTAATCAAGATGGCAGCACAATGAGTTGATCGATAGTTATTTTATAAAATCGTAAAAAAGCAGATAACATTTTAGTAATATTTTCTTATTTCAAATCAGATTTTTTTGTTCAAATATCATAAGCAAATAAATATTGAAGAATGCATTTTTGCATTCATATCAATCAGTCAATTCTTGTTAAAAGAAAAATGCACGAATTTTTTAAAAAGAACTTTTAAAAAGAACATTTTAAAAGTAACAAGAAAATTAAAACCTTCAAGTAATTTAATTTGTTTTCAGCAAGATATAATTGGTTTGTAAAACATTAGTCCTGTTTTTGCTATGTGATTTACAACTGAAGCAATAATTCTCTTATTCATTTTATAAAAAATAAAGCGTCACTTGGATTATTTCATTTAAATATATTGCACGCATTTAATTATACAACTCATTTAATTGTTCAAATTTTTATTTTACTTTTTCTTAGTTTTATCTTTTCTACTAGTGTTCTGATTACATGCATTTTAATTATCGCCCCATAAATTATAAAAGGTATGCATTATATTTTCAAAAACAAATAAGTTTCCTATTTGATGGCACTTGGAGGATATTTTCTTTTCAAGAACTCAAATCTGAATTTTCACAAGCAGTTAGATGTTTATAACCGTTTTCTTGTTGAGATACAAAGACAGGTCTGAAAGTCATTGATCAAATAATAATAAATAGATACGTGATTACATATTTCCCTTCTGGCGAGATATTTCAGTAGTAAAATCATTTGTACTCATATCTAATTAAAGGCATTTGAAATGCTAGAAACACTTTAAATGAAAGAGATATCGGCTTTGTTATGCATCGCAATAAATTTCCTTTGAAATGCACATTTTTGTATGTAGATTTTAAGTAAATATTAAATCAAGCATGAATAACCTCTCAGTAGAAGGCTCTCAGTTTTATTGTGCTTAAAAGTATGGATTAATTGATGATTTTAAGAGTTTTAATTTGCTTTTAAGAGTCAATATCGCATAGTTTAACTAATTGTTTGATAGAAAAGTTGTAAAACAAAGTCATTTAATTTATATACATATTTTAAAGAAAAGTAATAGTCTATTCTAATAAATGTAGTGGTGATGTATTTATCTATATTTCTTTGCATGTTATATAGTTCTTATAAACACATTGCATTATTCTCAAACATATACATTGCTTAATGGTTATGGTAATTTTATCATTTTGTATATATCTTCACTTTTAAATATATGCGTTAATGTATATAGTGTATTAATATAAAATAAATATGAAACCATATTGTATGTCCCGTTAGTTGTAATTTCTTTTTATAACATGACAATTTTTAATTATGTTTTCTTTTTATTATATCATTTTAATTAAAAATATCGAATTCTTTTAATCAATCACTTAAGATAAAGACTTAAGATAACCAAGATAAACACTTAAGATAACCAAACAGCAGTTTTTGCAATCGTAGTTGAGAACGTTTGAAATGATTTTATTTTCTGACAAAATTTTTAACAACTTACAATATCTCCTTCTAATTATTAGATGTATAGATTAAAATATTAGTTATATGCTAATTTCAAAGTATGATTTACATCTGTACGCATTGGTTGGGGTAAGTTTCCTGTTAGAACAAAACGGTACTTTTCTCGTGAATTATGAAAAATAAATTATTAAAACATGTTTTACAATCATTTTTAAATTATTTAAATATGTCTCAGTAAATTAATAAACGTTACAGTTTTTCCACGAAGTAATGACTTAAAAAAATTATTTAATTAAAAGCACAAATTACAAGATCACTTGTAAGAAATTTGCCTCCTTATTGCATGTAATCGGTTATAATAATCCCCGGCTAAATTTTTCACGTCAAATAAAAGTTATGTAAAGAATATTACATTTGATAAATGCATGATTTAAAAAAGCATATGTAAAAAAAAGTACTATCTAATATTGGAATTTTAAAAGTCTTAAAAATAATTATATTAGCTATGTTTTTACATAAAATGTAGAAATGTTTTTTATTTTTGTTTAAAAATTGTACATCATTTTTTACAATTTTCAAATTTATATATTTATTTATATTTTAAACTGGATTTTTCGAATTATCTTTACATACCACCAAGCTCCACCAAAGCGATTTCAATGTATAAATAGATTTGTTCAATCATATTATATTCTTTGAAAAGATACAAAATCAGATATCAGTTAAAACGTTAGTGTTGACTTGATCATGTATGTTGGTTTCGCATGTGTTTTTTTTTTTTTTTTTTTTGGTCATCAAATTAATAACTGATGTGTCAAATGTGTCAAATAGCATAAAAAATTTATAATTGCATATAAACATGAATCCTAATGAAATCTAATCAAGCATAACAAATTTTCAAAACAATAATTATTTAATTGCCTTTTGATAACAGTTTTTCAAAATATCAGATTATATATATTTATGAACATCATTAACATCAGTTCTTTATGTCCTAAAATGTAGCAATACTATCAGAATTATGCCACAGATAAAAAAGCTAATTCTTCATGTCATATTTTGATTTTTAATATTCTTAAATAATTTTCTATAAATGTTATCAACATAAACACATTTTTAAAAAATTAAAATATAACTATAACATTTTTATATAAATATATTTGCAATTTTTTGTAAATATGTATTCATAAAGTCGAAGATGGAAATGAGTTATTGCATGCATAAAAACTTGCATGAAATGAACTCATCAATCAAAGCCGAAATTCTAATACATTGACTAATTAAACATAAATTGCTATTAAATGAGATCTTAATTATATTAAGATTAAAAATAACTTGTGATATTATTAATGTTTTACGAAAATTTTGGCAACCAGCCAATTATCTCAGGTTTCTAATTAATCATGTGCTTCTCAAGATGTGACATATTTAGTTACTTGGATTTAATAAACATCAGTTAATTTCCTGCTTGTTTTGTAGTATTAGAACTTAGAAGATAGAATTAGAGAAAGTTGTTTGTGTGTTCTATGAAGAGTAATGATAGTTTCAAAAAGTTGATATGAGAAAACTAAGTGCAAAATATAAGCTGCAATTTTTATATGCAAAATTGTACAGGGGATAGAATTACAAAAACTACACTTGCAAAGGACAAGATTCAGTTAAAGACAAACGGATCAAAATTACCAATAAAAAGTATTTATTTCAAAACATATTTGTAAAATTAGTATAAGTAATATGTGATGATTTACAAAAAATTAATATTTTTATAACGTAGTAAATGATATAATACAATGGAAAAAGGGGCACATTCTTTGTCTACAATAAGATGCATTTATTCTTTTAAGATAAAAATTGATGTTTTTATCGCACAGTTTATTTAACAAATAAAAATTAGAAACACCTTTACCGTAAACATTTATGTGACATAATTCTTACAAATTAAATTTCAATTTTTTTATTTAATTTGAATTTAAAATGAATCATTGGATGATTAAATATACAGCTAAGCCCAAACTTTAATAAATCCATACTTCATCGAAAGTTATTTAATATTATAAAATTTTAATGAGGTTTTTAAATGTTTGATGTTAAATGAATACGATATCTGTTAAAAATTGAAATAATGAAGATAATTGTTAGTCCAATAGACATATAAAAACATTTATTAAATACTTTCATGAACGAAAATGACAACAATTTTTGTGCAGATAGAATAATGAATTCCGTAACTTATTATAAAGTCATATTATTCATAACACGCATTACAATAAATATTTCTAAAATAAATAAAAATTATGTGACTGAAATCAGGAGAATTTGAATATCAGTAAACAAACGTAAGCATGTATTCATACCGTTTTGCGTATCAGATTGCATAAAAATGTTTACAAGTTATGTTTTTACTAATAATTTTTAAAATTCTATTTATTGCTAACTCAGTAGAGTTTAAAAATACTTTTGGGAATCTTTGATACTTTTAATTTCTTTAATTTTAAATTTATTGAATTTCTAAAATATTTCTGCATTAATAAACATAAAGTGGGGGATAAAGAAAA
>JAPDSC010038441.1:0-15654 GCA_026290005.1 Latrodectus geometricus
ATATATATATATATATATATATATATATATAATGTTTAAATTATAAAGGAAAAATTTTCCTTATACGTTTAGTTTTTTAGGAATTTTTAGCAAAGTAAATAGAATAATTTACAATTAAAATATAAGCTATTTTATCTTTTCAATAATGCTCAAAAATCTTAGTTTTGTTAAATGTATGTACAATGATATTTTTTCATATTTTTTAAATTATTTTTATATTTGTAGAAAAATATAAAGGCATTTTAATAATTGCATTTAATTTGAAATAATATGTTTTTATCCACCGTTTTTTAATTTTTTTTTTTTGCAGTGTGAATGAATTTCTTTCAAGTTGTAAGAATTACTTTTGTAAATATTAAGTTATATAAATTGAAATAATTAATAAAAATTACACAAATTTTGAGTAAAAAAATTTAATACTTTCATTAACTTTGGAAAAGTAAAATTTTTCCCAAGAGAACCAATTTTTATACCGATACATTTTATAAAAAATTAATTATGCAGAAAATTAATTTGGACTCACAAAATGACAGAAATTTGAAAAAAAGAAATTGTTTGCATTATAAACTAAAACATCACTCTAATTAATAATAGTGTCATAGTGTGCAGCCTATTTTGTCTTAAATTATATTAAAGTATTATATTTTATGGAAAAATATCGTAGACTATTACAAAATTCTATATAAAAGAATAATTGCAAAAAAATGAGAAAATAAATTTTTAAAAAATATGCCAGACATTATCAGTTACAGAGAATTTGTAGTAAGCTTCATTTTCAAAGATTTATTATGTCACCTGGGACAGCATAAAAAAGGATTAAATTTAAGCTAATTTATAAAAAGTAACCATAAATAAGTGAAATTTATTACGGTTTAAAAATAAATTTTGATAAAATGGCAGAAATTTATATCTAGATTTTAAAAGAAAGTAAACAAGTTTTTTCCAAGCAATGAAACTCTTAATACTTATATCTGTTTTAGAATAACTCATTTAAATAAATCATATTGTAAAAATATATTATAAAAATGTACAGAGAAAAAAATTATTTCCCTTTTTACTTAAAAATATTTCTTGAAATTCATCCAGTACATTAAGTAAATCAAGAAGTATTTCATAGTTAATTATTATTCTAGCTAAATAAAAAGAAATGCTCCTATTTGATCCATATAAATTGTATAAAATAGTTTGGAAGTATTGTAACATACATCATACAGTCAACGTAATATTTTTAGAATAACTCTTAGAAGCATTTATTTGATTAGTATTTAAAATTAAATACTTTAAAGTTAAATATTATCTAGAATTCAATAAATGAAAAATGATAAAAATTGTGTGATTTGCCAACTTTGTGTTTAATTTCACAATAGTTATAGTTTCGTTCACAAGAGTTATTCAAGATATTTTATATTTGAAAATTATAATTATTAGTGAATACGCCATACATTTACATAGTTTAAAAAATAAACTAAAGTATGATAAAAGAAAATTAAGATGCTAGAGTGTTCAATAAAAATGTAATTTTTACAATAATATATTTACAATTTAAAATTATATCACTCTTAATTAAAATTGTTATTAAAAATTTTCTCCGTATAATTTATTTTTTTCTATTTTGAATAAATAACATAAATTGTTTGTTATAATTTATTTTGAAATAAAGATTTCATTCAAATATTAAAAAGATTAAGTATGAAGTAAACTATTTCAATTTATTTTCTGAAATATTTTTTAATATATCAAATATTAATTACAGAAATGACGCATAAACATGAAATTGTCAATGCAATATTTTTTTAATATTTCAGATACAATTGTTGGTATCTTAAGAAGAGTTTCAGTGAATGATTAGTAGAATGTATACATTATATTAGAATAACTCAAATCCATAGCATTTATTCATAAAAAAATGATTAGGAAAGAAAAATAAATCGATAGAAGGAGCACTTAATAAAAGCACATTGAAAGAAAATAAGTGCACTAAATGACATACAAGAGCTGGAATATTTATTTAATGGAATGTAAGGTATGCATTATCATGTGGAATGCAATATTTATTTAATGGAAGTAAATGTTAATAAATTACAGTTTTCTAATAATAAAAGCTGATAATTTTATGCTCATATATGTCTTGTAGAAAATTTCTTTGAATAAATAAAAATAAAATAATAAAAATATTGATATTTAATTTTTGAATGGTAATTATTAAGTTTAATATTTACTTTATCAGTTGTGTATTCCACCATTATAAAGTAAATATCCTATTAGAGATATTTAAACTTTATTGGAGATAATAAAAAGATTTATTTAATTAATTAACTGAAATTAATTAAAATTAGTTACAGCATCTGTAGACTTTAACATAGAATATAACACAGATATTTTTATAGAAAAAATATTTTATTTATTAAATACTTTTTACATACAAAGGAAATGTTATATGTAAATTCAGTGAATTTTATGCAGAAATTAATATCATTCTAAACTAACACAGTTTAAAAATGTAATCTTTAAAAATATTGTGTTCAGAGAATATCCTGAGTATGTTAAATCTTTTAAAGGAATCAATTAATATAAATCCAATTACACACCCACAATGTTATGTTTGGTAACTACTGTAAATGGTTGTTGAATTCATCTCTTAAGGAGTGAATTTCATTTAAATGTTGCAATTAAGAGACTAGTAAGAAAAGTAGGCTTTAAAAGCACAAATTCTGAAGGGTATCATCTTAGAACATTGAAAAGTGATCATTCAAAAATCATTTGTTCAAAAATTGTATAATTATAAAATAAAACATGATTTTTATAAATAGTTATATTTCAATGTATTGATCATAGTCAATAAATTAGCCATAGTATAATGATATACATATATATATATATATATATATATATAAATTGTAAAAACAACATGATTGATTTTATTCATTAATAGTAATGATTAGGAAACATGATTCAAGTAATTTTTTTGACAATTTATGTTCTGATAATGTTTTTGCTACAGGTAAATTTCAATACTCTTTTTTTTTGTTTTAACTAAAAATTAATACTGTTAAATAAGCTGGAAAAGAGATTTAACCTATCATTGAAATTAAAATTATTTTGATATGAAATTATTGCTGGAGCTATAACAAACAATATTATTGAATTTTTTTTACGAAATACAAAGGAAAAATACTCAGCATTTTAATAATAACTGCTGAATCCAAAAATTAAAAACAAGTCAATGAATCGATAGGTAAAGTTTCCATTATGAAAAAAAAATAGTTTAAGTATGATTGAATTGTATCTTAGGTATGAAAATTATAAAAATATAGTGATTTGGTAAATTATTTTTTTTTACATAAATTTCGTTAATTTACTGGTTTTGATTGTAAACTCATCAAAATATCATACTGTTTTCAGGGACAAATTACGTAGTTCAAATTATTCTTACTATATATTCTTACCATGTATTTTATTTTTATTATATTATTGTATCCAGAATTTATTATAAGGTTAACTTTTAAATGTTTGGTTACAATTATTTAATTAGTTTTTAGTAATTTTCCCTGTCACATTACTTTCATTTTGACGGTTTGTAATTTCTAACACGTTTCATTTCTAAAAATTAACAGAAACAATCAAGCCTCGAACACTGGATTTTTGAATCATTGATCTATACAGCAGTGTTTAATAATTTTACAAACTTTAACTTTGAAAAACATTAAATCCAGCCTCTAGCTGATGAACAGATCACATGGTTTGGATTTTAGAAGCGACAACATAGAATTGAAACTTCAAAATCATTACCAATTTTCAAGATCATTACCAATGATATAATAATTTAAGCTTTCATTTCTCGTCAACGTAAATAAGAAGAATAAATACTCTTTTTATAAACGTTGATGAGAGAAATAAACGCTTAAGCCTAATAACTAAATGAGTAAGAAATAGTTTTCCTATAATAGGAATACTAATTTTCTTTTTTATATTTTTAATAAATTTCAACCAATGTCCATTGTCATTCTAGAAATTGTTTGAAAAAGTTCGTTTAACATATTTATTTTTATTAGATATTTTCTGTCATTCAATTCTTTGCTTTTACAAATGCATAGAGCATACTTATTTCAAATTTATTACTACCAGTTCTCGTCAGTTTCATTAATACTGTACTAATTTAGGTGAAAATTTAATACATTTTCACAATGCTAATAGTAAGAGAACTGGTATTTACTTTCAAAAGTAATTTATTTAAACTATAAAGAAAATTGTAAAACTATGTAACCAGATTTTGTAATTAGTTTTTCTAAAATATTAAATATATACATTGGAAAAAATATTGCTCTAAATATAGAACTGTTTAAAAATAAAGAACGTTTATATTTTTATAAAAGTAATTTAATTAAGAAGTAATTTAATCAAATTAATTTTTTTAATAATACTCAGCAAGATAAGAGGATTTTTCAGAAATAAAAATCTTCAAAATTAAATGTTCCCTTTAATCCTTAATCCTTTCTTTCCCGCTCTTATCCTGCATTTTAAACAAATTTCTCCAGCTAAGCCAATTGAAGTTCCTTCTTGCTCAATAAAGCTCTCACAAATATATTATGCGAGCAATAGAAGTTGTGTAACTAATCTTGAATACAATTTTAATTAAACTTTATACTTAGATTTTCTTTATAGTTTATTTACTGGTTAGTAATAATAAATTAATTTAGGCATGCCATCAAAATTAAAAACAATGATTCACGTAACTCTTTTAAAAGTGCTTGTATCATCATATTATGAAAAATAATTGTAATTACTATTAATAATTGTAATAAAAATATTAATATTTGTATTTCTACCAAAATATGCTTAAGCATTTTGATTAAAATATGCATTTCAATAATATAACCAAAACATATCAAAAATGATAAATTTGCACGGTGCATGATATTCAATACCAATGAGAAATTTTTGATTAAGAATTGTTTTAAATAAAATGATTTTATGAAATAACGTATATGATCAAATTCATCACATTTGATTTTAAAAAATATAAAACATATTTATAAAAATCAAATAAAAAATGAATATTGTTTTTTTTGTTTTAATAAAAAAATTTATTTATATATTTAAAATAAAATTATAAAAAATGAAAGCTTTGTTAATGGAAAGATTTATTTTTTAAAGGAAACTTAACCCTGCACTTCATTTAAATATATTAGGAAATATGATAGTCTAAAACTTATTTGTAAAGATTAGAATTTCTTTTGTAATACAAAAAACTTCATGATCATAAGAAACTTCATCTAAAACTTATTCAAAATGTTTGTGAAAATATTATCTAGTTTAATTTATTATTTTTTAAGAATTTTTTTAATTTTGAAATAAAATTTTAATCAAAATTTATATTTTTATCTGCTTATTTTGAACGAAAAATCAATTAATATGCGAAAAATATTTCTTAGCTAGAAATTTGAAAACTCATGGAATAATTGCAAATTGTTAATTTTCTCAGAAATTAATTTTGGTGAATTAATTTTTGTTTACCACAAAATCCCGATTCTAATTTTATCGGAAAGCATAAAAACGTACAAAAATAGGAAACATAACAGATTTCTAACAAAACATAACAAAATGTAAATTTTATTTTTCTATTTACATATAAAATTTGAAATGAAACTGAAGAAACAAATTCATTATTTTTAAAACTTATAAATCATTTTATCAAAATTTTAGGATGTGTTAAAATTTTTGTAGAAATAATTCATGTCTTTTGAAAATTAAAATGATTCTTGATAATTTATATATGAAAATTATAAATATGTAATTTGATTTCTCTCCCTTGTAGAATGTGAACATGGAAATAATAATGTGGGTAGTAATTGTTATTATAAAAATTTTAACAAAGATGTGTATGCATTGGAAGTTTATAGAGTACGTATAATGATTATCAGTAAATTATTTGTTTTAACTCAAAACTTGTAACACTATTTACACTGTTTGTCAATACATTGTGTTTCACCAAATGTTTATTTAAGTAGTTAATTATAATTACTATTAATTCTAGTAGTAATGCATATTTCCAAGGTAAAGTAAAATAATTTTAGGGCATACCAAAGTAAAATTACTTTTTATGGTACTTTTATAACAGAATATTTTCTTATTATTATCTCGTAAAATTGCATAAAACACTTATATATTTGTATTACAGTAAATTTGTATAAGTATGCTACATACACTTTTTATGAATTCATAAACTTATTTTATCGTAAAATGACAATAATATATTTCACAAATTGTCGTTAGTTAAATTAAAATGGCATGAATTTGAATTTAGTATCACTTATGTTGAATACGATTAAAGAATATTCATCTTCTTTAACATCTTTCAGGAAAGAAAAATTATTTACATGTTCCTCAAAGCGGATAGATATAGGGAAAAAACTAATAGACGAGTTGTCTATTTTTGTTCATTATTAACTATCAGATATTTTTTTGTCGAGTGTCAACCAGGCTGGCAGTAAAGGGTATGCCACTCCACATTTTTAACTGAACTTTAATTTGATGTGGAGTCCAACTTCCTCAGTACACATATGCCATAGGTACTTGTTTATGGGGTAGGGAACCATTTATACAATTAAGGGGCAAAGACAGGAAAGAGAAAATACATCCATGTCCAAACCGAGATTCGAACCCAGGACCTCCCTATCCACAGATAGACACGCTTACCACCAGACAAGGTGTATGCAATGATTTATTTTTAAATAAAATAATGTTTTTTTTTAATATTATCTTGTAATATGTTGTCTTGAATAAAATAATGTTAAAATAAAATAATTATTTTCAAAAGTTAAATAAATTTATCAGAGTTATAAAATTTATTTTTGAAAATATGGCAAAGTCACATATGATAAGCAAGAATTCAAATTCGATCATCTATATCTGGGAAGAGAAAATATTTTTCAAATTTTGAATGATTTCTTGTATAAAGCGAATTGTTATTCTGTGTCAATATTTGTGTGGTATAAAATGAAGATGATATATTTCACACCAATAATTATTTTACATGAGATGCAGTGTCGGAAAAGTGATTCATACACAAGAGAGATGGATGATGGAAAAAGGTGGGATTGGAAGCATGAATAAAATATTAGGTCTGGTATTTTCCTCACTGGTTAGGTACTGATAGGAATGCAGCTGTACACAACCTTCCTCAATTGGAGGTAAAGTTTTTGTACACACAATACAACATTACATGATAAAGCATTGTACATAGTAAAACCGTATAACTTCCTGTAATTAAATATCAGTTTTGTCATTCTGTAACTTCAGGGTTCATTGACGACAAAGAGGCAGTAAAAAATGAATCTTGAAAAACGCACAAAATGAGAATAGACTTCCTAATAGATCACTGATGGTTTTGTTTATAATAGATCACTTAACTTGATAAAGTTATATGAATCAATGAAGTATTTTTCAACTTTTAAATGCTTAAACGTTTGTTTTCAATAAAAATGAACTGGACATTGATTTATTAATAAAATATATTAAAAAAAAACATAAAACGTTTTATTCATTTTTCAAAAAGGCATTTTTACATTAAAAAAAGCTACAATTTCTGATATTGCTATATCAGAAATATAAAGAGATTATTCATTGATATTATACTGAGAGAAAATACTTTTCTCTGTTTTTATTGCTTTTTATTTAATTTTTCGTAATTCATAACACAAGCCAAAATGAAATTGCTCTCAGATAAATTGCTAATTATGAAAATGGTCACCAATAAGAAAATATATATATACTTGTTGCTTTTGGAAATGATACATTAGGTTTTATAATGTTAAAATGAAAAAAAATGCGTAGTAGTTTGCTGCATATAAAGAGTGTAATGAGTGTAGTTTGCTGCATATAAAGACATGAGCCATTTTGTGGATAACTATTCCCAATTTGAATAAAAGCTGTATTATTAGGTAAAATGCCGCATTCATAGCTCTTTGTTATTTGTTTTCTTATGGCGGTAAATGATTACAATTATAAAAACCAGGAACATCATTAATTTTGTTAGAGCTTTAAAATACCTAATTCCACATTCAAGGTCATATGAAATTCTTTCAGAACAAATTTTCTGATTTTTGTAAGCCAAATCAGTATTATATTAAGATTAACGACAATATGCTAATTAGAGTATAGAAAGCTTTTTCAGTAGATAGTCTTATTTTTCATGTGGTATAACGCATACTTATTAGATGCCTTATCTTGGATATGTCACTTAATAAGCATGTATGGAATTTCAAACGGAACTTATTATATTGTTGTTGGTACCTATGACACTAGGCGAAGTTGCTCGCCCGTCTCAGACAGAGTGAATGAAGTCAGAAAGAGCACCTTTTATTTTTGAACACAATACCCTTTTACTAGGGGGAAGTAAGACTTGATTAATAGATGGCAGCAACATCTGGGTCTTCGAACTTAGACATAGGAAGCCAAGGAAAACTCAAGGCCTGGCTCCTTCCACCCCCAGAAGTATTAATTTGGAATTGGAATATTGGGGACATTGCGACAACGATATTATTTTGTTTTCAAGTCGTTATTCGAGAATACGAAGGTCTTAAGGAAATTGAACGCTATACCTTGCGATTGCGAGACTTACGTCCTAACCAACTAGGCTGCTGCAGCTGACTTATTATTTAAAATATACAGCTGAATTATATCATCATAAATAATTTATGGCACAAAGATGCTCATTATCACAATATTCAAAGCTTGTATGATTAAATGTTTCATTTTTCGGCTAAAATTGATTAAGATAAGTCGACTAAGAGCTTGATGTTAATGAATTTCATCACAATGTTACACATTTCCTTAAATAGTCCTCATGCGTTTCCTGGAAGCATTTGCTTACAAGTTATAATATAAATTATACAATTGCTTAAAATAATAAAATAATTATACATTATTAATATTTTAAAATATCATTTACTTATTATGTTAAAGTTATGTCATACATTTGTATTAGATACAAGGAATTTGAAAAAGTAGCAAGGTAAAGAAATGAAAAGGAACCGTAAGTTAAGAAATAACAAATGAGAAAAAAAAGTAAAAAATAAAAGAAAAAGGTAGGTACTAGTAAGGAATAAGTAAAAAAAATCTGAGTTACTGGCACTCTCCCAGATCGGAAGGGATCTGCGCGAGAATTGACTTCATCTATCAAATATTCTTGCTTTTAATCATCAATAATAAAGATCTCCGTCATCCCTTCAACAGACAACATTTTCAGAATTGTTTTTTAAATCAAGTTCAGAACTTGATTTAACAGAAAATTCGGAAATATATGCGAAAATTTTTTAAAATTTTTAAATTTGGCTTTCATTTATAAAATTTAAATAGCAGTATAATATTGCAAATATTTTCAAGACAAATCATTAAAAATGTTTATTGTTTAGTTTAAAATGCTCATTTCTTTTCAATTTTGTATATAGTGTTACAAATTTAAAAATAATAATTGTATTTGTCATAAAATACCTCAGACAGATCCGAAATCCTCACATTTTGGGCAAAAATTGTGGTATTTAGAAGTGTTGTACGTTAAAAGCGGTTTTTCTAATAATTTGGTGACTTGGTGATGTTTTGGCGAGAAACTTAATGACTTGGCGAGGAATTTGGCGATATTTTTGCGACTTGCGAGAAATAGATACTTCTGGAATCATCCATCACCTAAGCTCTAGGACCAATATTTAGCGAGATAGCCTAGAAGCTTCCAGAACCTTGGCGAAACTGGTAGATTTCTCCACCAAGTCAAGTATAATTACCTCAGCCCGGCATAGACGAGTTGGTTAGTTTTCAGTTTTGTGAAGACAATTAGTGGTGACTGCTAGAGAAGCTGTCGGAGGTATTTCAGACCTTTGAACTGTTTCTTATCGTATCTGACGAATTGTGCTGTGTTAATTGTTGTTGTTGCAGATGGAATTTTTATGAATAAAGGTCTTGTGTTAATTAACTGGTTGTTTTATTCAACTCTCAATCAACAGTAACCCCGAAGCGCGGTACAATTATTTAATTTTTGCATTGGTCTTCTTAGTTTAGCTTAATTCTTAGTTACGTTAGATTTTAATTTGTAATCATTTATACACTGTCTACCAATAAGTATTTGGACACCTGTGATAGAAAAGACATACTAACTTTATTCAAAATCAATAGTTGGTAGAGCCTCCATGAGAGGCAATTACAGCGTGAACCCTCCGGGCATACTTTCCACAAGTCTTTGTATTGCAGCTAGTGGTGGTTTCTGCCACTCGGCTTGGAGTAGACATACAAGTTCCTTCACCGATTTTGGACGGGTAATGCACCCCTTAATTCTGCAATCGAACTCGTCCCTGAGGTTCTTGATAGGGTTTAGGTCTGCTCTCTAGACAGGCCAGTCCATTCGATGAACTCCATTGGACCATACCAAGCATTGGTTAACCTCGAAAGATGATAACTGGTATTGTCGTCCTGAAAGTAACAGGGTAAAACTGTGCATAAAAATGCCACCTATGAATACCATTATCATTCAAAATGGTGCAGTAGGCATCGGCGATGAGCTTACCATGAATGGGGACCAAAGGTCCCAGTCCATACCAGGAGAGACACCCCAGACCATAATTCTACCTCCGCCGAACTTGACTGTTGGCACAATGCATTCTGCTCGGAGACGTTCTCCAAGCACTCCTCCCCCCCCCCGAACGGTATAGGGTGAACATTGATTCGTCGCTTCAAATATCCTGTTTCTAATGATCTACGGCCCAATTTCAATGTGATTTGCACAACATTAACCGAGCAGCGGGGTTGGTATTCATTGAAACAATGTTCCCAGATGCCTATTGACACTCCTCGCTAATGAGGTTCATCGGTTGAGTGCAGTTCTTTCGTATTTCTATGGACAGCACTTTTCGGTCATTATCTCTCAGTTTCTTTGGTCTGCCGACTCGGAGCACATTCCAACAATCACCTCTCACCTTCCACTTCTTAATAACATAGGCCATTGTCGATTCTGGGTATTTCAGATTGCTAGATATGTCCCTTATTATAAGCAACATTTGTGATACCAAAGAATAATATATTTCTCGAAATCAGAGAGTTCCGAACTGCGTGGCATCTTGCATGTGATTAATGCCGATGCAGTTTCTTCCACTATATATACCGGCGGAGGTCGTGACGTATCTCAGAACTGCTGATATTCTCATTTGCATGAGTGTCCAAATACTTATTAGTAGATATTGTATTGCAAACCCTCATAATCCTTCATGAACTTTTTGGAAATTATTTTCACATTTTCTAGTTAAAAATTAACAGCTAAAGTTCTTTTTAAAGCATCTGAAGTATTTATAATATTTTACTTAGATATGTCAAACATATCGCATTAGAATTGTAAACGCCTTGACGAAAAAAAAAATCGTCAAGAAAACGAAAATCTAATTGTCATCTTTATTGCTCCGAAATGACTGGGATCGAACTCAGGTTCTACTGTATTAAAATACATAGTATTTGCACTAGGTTACGATGATTCTATTTCATAAAAACTTTTATTTGCAAATAATGAATGTTAAGAACATCTTAATTAATATGTTTCAGTCATCATCTAAGTATTTCTGATTTATGTGCGACCGTATATATGGATGTGGATGACTAAGAAAAAAAATCAATTTCAAACGTAACTTGTATTTATGTTTACTAGTACAACGAATCGATTCTAATTACAGACGTCTATAACTTATTATCCCTGCAACTATTGACATTTCAGTGGCATGACAGTTTTCTGATAACATTTGATATATGGTAGCCGAAAATTTCAAAGCATTTTAGGTTACGATTATTTCTTCAGTTATTTTGAAAAACAAGTTAGAGTGAAATTCATTTGATTTTACTGATCTGATCAAGCAAAGAATCTCATGTAAATCTATTTAAGTTTTAAAAATGGAAATGCTGGTTTGTTTCATCAAAGAATTATAATTCTGCAGTTGTCCGTCATGAATTGCTATTCTATTCTAAAATAGAATAATATACTTACAAATACCATTGCAGCATAAGCATGAGTATAAACATTAAATAGTTATTATTTTCTTTCTTTGCATGCTTATTCTTTTGAATATGATAGCATTATATACGTAAATGAAATATTGTTTGAATTATGTTAAAATATTTTTCTTTAAATAAACTTAGATCATGTAAAATATAAATTTATCTTCTTTTAATTTCAAAAGAACATACATAAGAAATTATTAAATTTCATTGAAACATGAGTTAAATATGCAATTAAAATTAAAGTAAAGAAATTGAAAGTATAATGGTATGTTTATTACATTACAAAGTTAATAAACTGTTCATGTCTTTTAAATTGACCAATGTCTTTAATATACAATATGTGAGTATTTTTTTCCCTGTTTTCGACAATGACAACGATCGTTCTAAAAGTAAATTTGTTCTAAATTCATAAAAAGACGAATCAATTGTACCAAGTTAAATTTGCATAGATTTTAATATCCAATATTTTTTTAGAAATGATACAGTTTGAATTTAAGTATAAGCATGTCTTCTCTCATTCTATCTCCCATCGAAGAGTTAGAATTCTGCCAAAATGCAATGAACTATTAATTAAATTGGGGATTATTAATTAATAAGATTTTTTTTGTTAAAAAATGAAAACTATAAAATTATGAATTAAATTTATGCTTAAATTCTTTTACATCAAATCACGTACAGAGAAAACGTCTTCTTTTTGAATCGTTACTAGTACCTGAAATACTCTGTATAAAAGAAGGATTCATTAAACATTTTCTATCTTTTGACATGATTATTAAAAATTTTTTTTCAAAATTATTTAATTTTCATGGAATCGTTGGAGATTTTCTTTATTGCTAAGTTCCATTTTTCTATGATATTCTTAAAAATTATAGATTAATTATTGTTATTTTACGCTTTTAATTAAATTACAATTTCATTTTCTGCTACTTTGCTTATGAAACCTATTTTTTTCCTACCTTTTCTCTGAATTGTTTCTTTATATTCTTGTGTACAAATAGCTTTATTAACTGCGTAAAATACCTTAAAATTAACAAATTTAATCATTTTATTAAATACTTATATTTTAAACGACTTTATGATTGTTAATAATAATTTTTATTTTATTCAATTAGCTCAAATTTGTTGTTGTTGTTTCTGATGAAACTTGGCAACACCAACTCCGCCCGTCAGAGACTAAGCGAATGAAATTAAAGAATGAGCATCTTCCGTTTTTGAATAGAGCACATTCAAACGAAGGTAGAAGTATGATATTTGGCTCGTTAAAGGCAGAAACATCTTAATCTTCCAACTTAAAGATTGAAATCAGTCAAAACCTGGCTCCAACCACCCCCAGAGGTATTAATCTGGAAAAGGAACATGAAGAACATCGTGACTCTACCGATTTTAGGTGCCACAGTCACCATTAGTTAACACGATGGATCTTCGGCAAAGCTAGGCTCGAACTCACCACCTTCTGTTAATGAGAACGACGCCCTAACCAATCAAAACACCGCGGCCATGGCTGAAAATCTGAATTATATATATTTCTTCAAAATTAGGAAAGATCAGTTCATTTATATTAATTCTTATAATATAATAGTTAAAACACTATTCAAATTACTTTTAATTTTTGATAAGATGTTATTGAATCTAAATGTAAAAATTTGCTATTTTTAAGATTGAAAAATTAAGAATTAGACAATAGTTACATAGCATTGGAACTTAACAATTTAAATTTTCTATGAGTAAATGTCATTATAAAAAAAAAACACATACTAATGGTTCATTTCATTCAAAAAGTTTTCAATAAAAATTACTAGTAAAGAAGCATATGAACAAAAGAAACGTGTGTTTATATATAGCATGTAATTTAAAAAACATCTATATATTAGTAGTACACAGTAAAGCAAATGAAAATTGAGAGTCACATTAAGATCTTGCAGAAGAATTCCCCACATTTTAGTTGAAACCTCTTTTGTGAAAAAAGTTACAGAAAACTTTATCCATATAATCTTTTAAAAATTTTATCGCTCCTTTTTATGTCACTACAATTGTAAGTATTTATATTTAACATGTTAAAATATTTCTTTTGATTTCCCTATTCTTAAATATTTAAATGAAGTATAATTGTCATATTTAAAAATACAAATGGAGAACAAAATTAAATTAGAATGAGGCACTCAAATAAATTTGACTACCATAAAGAAGATAGAGATATTATAAAACATACAAAACAATGAATAAAAAACTGGCAGAAAAGTATATTTTATAAAATAGAACATTACTATTAAATTAACTTTAGTTTCTCTTCAAAAAATCATTTTAGAACGAAAATTAGTTTTAGTTTTTCTTCAGCTTGTTTAATGTTTATATTATTAACTCTAAATGTAAGCAAAACATATTAGAGTATCTTCACAAAATTGTAGTAATGAAATGTTCTATTTATTTCAATAATTTCTTTTAGTTTATTTACAACATAATGGTGATTTAGAAATACAATTCCTATGTATAAAACTACATTTTAAAGCTAATAATTAAAAGGTAAAATAAACACATTGAAGAAGAAGATTAAATTGTAAAATATTTTAGTAATTTCATCATTGACACATTTAATTCTTAATATAATTTTAAAAAATTGGTTATTTCAATATTTAAAAAGGAAATTAGAAATAATATAGTAATTAAAAATATATTATATTTTAGTACGATATTAATGCCTATGTGTGTGAATTATTTTTCTTCTAAAATTTTCTACTGGATTTAAATTTTAAATTTATCATAACAATAGAATAAATATATACTTTTATTTTAAACAAATTTGTAAGTTTTTCTTATTTCTATTACCTTAATAACTCTCTTTAAAAATATCAGGAAAAATTTCTTTGGTAGAAATATTATATTTTACGATTAGAGACAAATATTGAATATAATTTAACTAGAAGCATTATAACCTATAAAAAAATAAATGTGACTGATAGAAATATTTATTAAGATTAGATGGTAAGTCATTTAATCATAAATAAAATGATGACAAATAACAGTAAGTGTATTAACAATTATAAAGACATTCTGTAAAGTGTAATTTGAAAAAAATCTCTTTCTATTAATAAAAATATCATTATTTTTATTACTCAAAAACCCTATACTAGACAATATATATTTTTTTTAATCATTACTTAAAATACTTAAAATAGTTTTTGATTTCTGAGAAAAACAATTTTGAGGGTAAGCAGTAAATCCTATATTTCACTTATCAAATTTCTTTAAATGCTTTAGATTGCATTTTTACAAAAAATTATACTAATCTATTAATATAGAAATGCTTATGTTTTAAATTATTAGAGTAATTTAATTAGCATTAATGTACTTAGCATTTTTAATTTCTAGTTTATTACAATATTTCTACGCAGCATAATAGTATTTTATCACGAAAGGAATTTGAAAAATAGTTCATACGAAAGGCTACAGAATTTTTTTCTCTACTACCTCATATACTTTATGCTTTATCCGGTCATTTTATCTTTCAAATGTGCACATATTTTACATCTCTTGACAGATATATGGACATTTAAAAAAATTGCACTTCTGAGAAAACGGCATAATTGAAATCATTATGGTAATGTTTTTCTTTATTTTTGTGATTGA
>JAPDSC010038448.1:533-17228 GCA_026290005.1 Latrodectus geometricus
TTTTTAAAAGAAAATTATAGAAGCGAGAGCATTATCATCTTTATAGACAATCTTTTGAAACTAAAAATCATAATTCAAAATTTTCACCCTAAAATTCTACTTAGACTCGAGAAATAAGAAAAGAAATAATATTTTTTTTTTACAAAAATATTTTTATTTTATATATATTTATTATTTTTTTTTTATTTCTCTGATATTTCTTTTTTTATTTCAAAATCAATTTTGCCACAAAGAAGAAATAATTTATTTTTCTATAAATATTGATCGTACAGATCAATGTCGATTGTGTTGTCAGGTGATTCTAACACAGTGTGAGAACATATTCTGATTCAAAAGGAGGTATACTACAAGAAACCAAATTGTTATACGAAAAAAAGAAGTAAAAACAAGCAGAGAAGTATAATGAGTGAGTCGCGTGTGTGAAAGTGATGGCAAAATGGAAAAGAAAAAAAAATGCTTAATAGGTGGCTTAAGATAGAACAACTTGTTTTTTTCACTTAAGGCACTTACTTTTCCTCTTCTTTGTTAATTTTTTTTTTCGTATGGGGCAAAACAATGAGCTCAAATGGAACAAAAATAAATTTAAGCTGCAACAAAGCTGATACCAAAATATGTCATAGTGGAAATCCGCCCTGTTGTGACAGAAAGTAAACTGTAATTATGGTTGGAGAACAAAATCATAATTTAGAATGAAATGGTTCTGGAAACTGTTTTTTTTTTTTTCCACGGGTGCATTTTTTTCATGCAGAAAATTGAAATTTTATAAACAGATATAACTTTTTAGGGAAATTTTATAATAATTAAAATAAGAAAAAAAAGAATTAAACTTTTCTTCGTGCAGAAAAGAATAAAGAAAAATCATAATTGAATAATACACAAACACATAACATAAAAGTTTTTTCTATCAGAATTTTTTCTATCAGAAATTCTGTGTTTGGAACTTTAAATAATTTTTGAATAACATCTATTTTGAATTCTACGGCAAATTCAAAATTTTACGACACATCTTCTTAAGAAACGAAAAATATCAATTTATATAGAATGAAGTATAAAAATTTAGATCACGGATTGGCAACCCATTGCATGATAACCAGATTTGGCACGAGAAACAATTTTCAGTGGCATTCTCTATCATTCTATGTACCATTCTTCTTAATAATGCAATATTAACTGGAGTGGTGCAACGACAAGTTTCATGCTGTAATTTTAATTTGCATATTGATTAGCAATTAGATGTATATGTATTCAATTAATAGTAAATTTTTATTTTCATAAGAATAACAAGTCAATTTCAATGCTAATACTATTTGAATAGCTAAAGAGAAAAAATCTTGCTTAAAATCCAATTATAATTTAGTTTGCAAACCAAGTAATATAAAACCATACTTGTTTGAGCCATTTTGCAGAGGATTCTCTGTGTGTTTCAGATGTTAAAGCTATGATGTTGATTTAGATGATTCATCATAAATGTTAATTTTAACTCCTTGATTGTGGTAAAATGTTATTAAAATTTTTGACTTCCTCCTTTAAACAAGTACTTAAAAAATATTAGTTATGATGTGTATAATTTTATTTAAAATTTTTAATTTTTTTACCAATGTATTGTGTTACACAATCACATATTTTCATACATTTATATTTCAGTCTTTAAAATTGGTTCACATCATGTTCATTGTGGGTTTTTTTTTTTTTTTTCAAAACTACATAAACAAAATATTATCTCTCAGAATTTTATTTACACTTTCTTCATAGTTAAATTCATTTTAACAAAAAATGTCACTTTTTTGCGAAACAAACCATTAAAAAATTGTTATTTTAATTGTTAAAAAATCATTTATTTAAACAAAATTCTTTGAAATAAATAATTGTTCATAGTATTTTATAGAGTGAATATTATATCTTAGTTTAATAAATATTATATTTAATGTTAGAAGAAATTAATAATTATTATCATAATTTAACAATGAAAAATTTTTATTTTAACCATGGCAGTTTCCATAATTAAGAACAACTACTGAGTTACCGCAGTATTTTTAAGTAATTTTCTATATGACAATAAATATGGATAAAGAAATTCTTAATATTTAGCAAGGAGCTAAAAGTATTCATTTCAGAATTAACTCTTTTTTTTTAATATTTTGGAGGGGGAAAAAAAACTAGGGAATTTTCCCGATAAACATTCTATATCTCTCCTGTAGTGAATAATATTCATTCAAACATTCGAGTTTTAAGATTGTATCACTTTTTATAGTATTTAATTTTTTTCCAGTAATAAAAAGGGAAAAGTATAGTCTACGTTGTAGGACAACAACTTGGAAGGTAGCTATTCTAACCGTTATACCACAAACGCGCTGTCATATGGATTCTTTTATTTATAATAAAATATAGTTTTGGGTTATTAATTATTTAAAGGATTTACACGAGTATATTCATGCATCACTGAACAGATGAATTGACCTTGAAAAAAAAAGAATAATTCAAATAAGCGCAATTATTTAGTCAATTTTTATTGTAATTGATTCTAAATTTTATCCTGTCATGTCGTTTAATGATTTAGCACAATATAAATTACAATAATGTTTTTATCTATTTGTTACAAAAAAAGATATAAGTAAACTGTTCTGCTTTTTTCCTTCAAATACTTTTTCTCAAAAAAAAATAGTATTTAATTTTTTTCCACCTGCAAATTTCTTTACATTTTTTTTTATACCTGAGAAGATAATTTACGTAATGCATAAGGCTCAATAAATTGTTACAATCTATTTATAGAAATTTTTAGAAGTCTGAAGAATAGGAAAAACAAAAATTTGTAATTTATAAATGTTCTTTAAACTCTATTTTGTTCCCCATGTATTTTCTTCAGTAAATAATTTTAATATACTAGTTAACTATTAATATTGTTAAATAATTAGAGTTGTGTTAACTCTACAAATAATATTAAGAGCTAATGAAGTCCTCCAGAAGCAATCATATCTTTAATGAATCGTATAATAAAAATAAAATATTATATATAATAAAAATAAAATATTCTTTTCTGTGATCTTGTGTGACAATAAATTTTATCCCCAAAATTTACACATTAAAATTATTAGTTTTACATTCCTTAATAAATTAATTAGTGCTACAGAAAAGGAAAGTTTTTATTACATTTAAAAGACTAAAACGTCTTTTTTTCAAAACATATCATTCAAACAACACAGAACAATTTCAAATATAATAATACATTTGAGATCTCTGAGATAAAATTTTTTTTAAAGTTATTTAGAATCAGGTTCGCTTTCTCCAGCTTAATATTGACAATGTTTTTATAGTTTATTTATATTCCAAGTTTCCAACGTTAACTTCACAACTTTAAATAATAATTCTTCAAAATGTTGCACAATTGTGAAAACTTTTCATTAGAATTTAAAGTAAAAAACTTGTTTAGCTATTTTATTTATATTTGGCACATTTTGTATAGTTTTGGCATTTTAATTTATCATTACTACACTGAATTTCTGCAACCGGATTCGAAACTGGACCGACCACAGCCACGAATACGGTCATCGTAAACTAGCTTAACAGGACAGGAAAATACATGCAAGGTGTACTTATTTAACCATTTATCCCAAAAACATTCATAGAACATGTTGCAGTCTTTTGGATGTTGAAACAAACCTGCTCGCGTACAGATTGCAGGAGTCATTGATGCATCACTTTGATTATTCACAAAGGGAACGTTCCTAACGTAATCTTGAAATCGAATTTGCAATTCAACGTCGCTGTCTCCTTCGGAGACAAATTTCTTCAGCAGTGTTGTTCTTAATTCATTCAGAATATCCTTTGGTATTTTCATTTGTCCATCGTTACTCTGTCTCTTGTCATGCGATCTATCGTTGTTGGGGCTGGTATCACTAAGTACTTTTCTCACCAAAATCCTTAACTTACGCCTCTTTCTTCTTTTTTGTTCCACATTTCTATGCCTCTTTGGCTCTTCAGGAAGATTTATGTTAATATTATCAATTGTTTGTTTTCCATTAATGGCATCGAATGTTTGCTTTTCATTGATGTTACTGAAAGCATATTTAGTTTCATTACCTTTAATCGTAGCTCTTATATTTTCGTGATTATTATTGCTAGTAGGAAAAGGATTTTTTCCATAATCAAAATTTTCATTTGTAGGTTCTTCGGATTCAAATGTAAACAATGGATTTTGCGTATAAAAAACAGGTTGAATTGGTAAAGCATAAAATAATTTTGATGGCTCTAAAGTCACTTTTCTATTTTCAATGTTTCTATTGTTCAGCAAAGTAGGTTCATTAATGCTGTTCACTTTTTTATTCCTAAATTCACTTGAAAATCTATGACTATTTGATTGATAAGAAAAAGGGTTACCTTGTTGAATTATTCGGATTCCAGTATAATCCTGGGGTATAATCCATTCTGGTACTCGTGCATGATCTAATGCCCTAAAATTAGTGTTATAATCAAGAGTTCTCTGAATTGGTGAATTAAATGAATTATTTATATTTTTAAACACTTGACCTTCAGAAGTTACATCAACATATTTCCGAGTACTAGATGTTTGAGAATAATGGTTGACGTCATACCGAGATGGTTTAGTGTCTCTTGCATCGAAATTACTTCCAAAGTCAAAATTTTTTGGAACTGAAGAAATATCAGGCTGATTATTATTTTTTCCAAATGTTTCAGTATTAATTATGTCATCAGATGATCTTCCATAATTAAGAGATTGATAATCATTGTGATTTGTAAGTGTTGGATTAACTAAATCAATTTTATGAGTGAAATTTCTTATCATTGGAGAACTAGATCTATCTAATTGGTGGATTCTATCTCCAAACTGTAACCGCTCAGGTGAAGAACTATTAACTTTTAGAAACTCATCTGTAGCTTTTGAAAGATTCATAGAACTGGATAATGTTAAAGAGATTGATCGTTCCATATTTTCAGGATTAAAAATCTTTATGTTTTGGTTTTCCAACTGCTCACGTATTGAAGGATATCGTGGTTTATTTGGAGCTAAAATAGTAGTTTGATTTTGAGGTGTTCCGATTGTTTTATATTCTACAGTTTCTTTCAATTTTTTATACTGACTTTGGGATTCTAATTGTTCTTTAATGCTTGGGTATCTATATTTACGAAATAAGCGTCTTCGGACAAACGGTATATTAGCTATGTCTTGACGTTGTAAGTTACTTTCATTTGATGAAATAAATGACAGTCTTTCATTACTGATTTGAATTTCTGATTCTAACTGGGATCTGTTTGAAGGAAAATCAGAATCGTTGAAGACGCTTTCATAATTTTTTTCTGAATTATTTTTTGTAAAACTGTTATCTATTGGTAATTCAGAAACAAATTCATCTTCAGTGTGATGCAATACTGAATTATTACCATTGACATGCATACCAGTTTCTTCTTTGGTGGAGTTCGTTAGGCTTTCAGTATTCGTTGAATTTAACATATTTTCTATCATGGTGATCATATCCATAACTGTAACCATTTTTGAAACATTTTTCTTTTGATTCATGACTTCTGTTGTAGCATTCAATTTCTTCTCCAAAAGTTTTATGTTAATGTTACCATCTTTCATATACTTTTTAAGCATTTTATCCACTTCGATAAGAGTTTGAGAAGGAACTTCATTCATTTGATTCAAATAAACATTCAAAAGCACACCTTCAGAATAAAAATTGATTGACGTTACCACTTCTTTATGATCCATGCTTTTAGAACCCGTAAGACTTTCATTATTCGTAATTTCACTTTCTCTCTGATCTATATGAAGAACTTTTTCTGGAAAGTTTAGGGAAGTTTTGTTGGATCTTTCATTGATTTTTTCAGTTGAATTTAGTTTCCCTTCTATAGCAACGGTAACCGAAAAGTTGGTTTTTCCATAGTTTTGTTCAACATGATCTTCATTGGAAAATAGTTTCAAAGTATTCAACTTAATCATATCAGCCCGTTCAAGTTGAGACGATCTGCCTTGAGTGTGTGATCTTTCATTTTCATTCGTTTCATCCAAATGGATATTATTAGTGTTATTTGGTCTTGAAGTAATTTCCAAGTTTTTATTGCTAAAAAAAGGAACTTGTTCAGATCCTTGGTGAGCGGATCTGACGATATGCTTATCTTTGAGAACATATTTATCAGAATTTATACCACTTTTTAATTTTATCGATAAACTTACTTCTGCTGTGCAACCAAAATTATCATTTGCATTATTGAACTCTCCTACAAGTTGATTATTATCAACTGTTTTCGAGCATTTTACATTTGCAAATAATTTGGGATTTTCTTGGTGATAGTAGGAACCTACATTTTCTTGATTCGCTTTAGCCTTGTTCTCTATATCAGCTGCTCGACCTTTAGTATTTTCATTCTCAAAATTGCTCAAATTAGGATTTTGAAATTGCGTACGGGAATTGTCATTCAAATTAGATAAGGGCTCACTGCTGAGATGTTTGTTACCATTTAATATTTCTGTAGGCTGATGCTTTTCTTTCAGTAACGCATACCTGTGTATTTCATTTATTGAAACTATTCTACTATCATTATTATAGCTTATGTTGCCACTTTCGTGAGAACTTAAAAATGTGTTCCTCGAATTTTGAATTTGTTGAATTAGCCTATCTAAAGTTCTGGGATCATTCCCTGGTGAATTTTTGCTTATCATCGACCGGTGCCAATATGCTCTACCATAACTTTTTTCTGTAACATTTTCATATTGTGGTTTTGAACTACTGCTTCCGATATTTGCAGTCTTCTCTTCCAGTTTTGGAATTAATTTTTCTGTTGTATGATTTCCAATACTATCATGATTAACAGAAAATGATTCTTTGGGAAATCTATTACTAAAACCATTATTTATATTTTGCTCTGATGTTTCTGAAGTTATATTGAACTCCAAAAATGTGGGCTGTGCTCTAGGTTTAAGAATTTCTTCTCCAAAACCTTTGTTTCTTTTTTCATGGAAGTTGTTGAAATGAAATAGATCACGAGAAACGAATGTATTTGTATCAGTGACGTTAACAATGCTTTCATGATTTTCAGAAGAAATATTACTTTTGCAGACAGGTATCATCCATTTCCAATTGCAGAGTAATTGTCGCTCATCGAATCCTAACAAATGAGAAGGACACTGAAATTCGAAAGCATCAAGCTTACCATCTCCAAGATCAGAACAATAGTAAAACCATCTACAATCTTTTGGATCTGCATGAAAACCAGGTTTTAGACATTTAAATTTTTTCGATGGTACTGGCGTTAACTCACCTGAACCAGAACAAGGAGCGGATTGAGATGGCCAGTTGCAAGAACTTTGAAGTTCATCATATACTAGCCCTCGCGGACAATTGTAAACAACGACTGCATATTGTTTACTTTGTGGTCGGTTTGGGGCTTGATATTCTGCGCAGTGATAGAACTTTGTACAATCTAAGGGATGACGGAAGAAACCAATTTTATCACATTTGAATCTCTGCAATGGTTTGGCTTTGTCATTAAGGTCTTGAAATACTCGTATTTCTCCAGTTATTTGTGATTCTCCAGTGGAAAGTGGTATATCTAAATCTTTAAAAGTCACAAATGATGATTTCTCCTTCTTCATGACATCTTGCATAAGAGGAAGAAATAAGAAAGGAGATTTTCCACAGCCATTGGAATCAGATTCGGTATTCAATGACCATATATCTAAACCAGCAAGTTCATTTTGCTTGACCCTACGAGTCTAGAAAGTTAAAAAAATAAATAAATTTTGTGACCACAATTTAAATTACATTTCTTAGCATTTTTTTTAAACGGAAAACTATTTTGAAATATGAAATCCTACCTTGTCTTTCATAAATTCAAGTAAGTCTTGAGCTCTTCTTTGCATTTCAAAAGAAGTTTGAAAATGAGTAGGAATTTCAGAAAACTTTTTGTCATTAGAATTCATTAAGTCACACACCTGAGTAATAAATACAAAGTATAAGTAGTGGTTTCATAACTGATTTATAAAAATTACACAAATTATATGTATAAACGATTAAATGATATTATACTATTGCAAGAGATTATATATATAACCAGCTATTACATGTATATAACAATAAATAAATAAGCATGAATATAGGTCATCACACAAGCACCAACAAGATTTAAGAAATTAGGAAATGTTAAGTTTAAGAGTGGTACATTATAGATGTTTTTTTTTTTAATTCTTCACAAAATGCATATAGAGCATCCAAAATATGCAGCTAATATTTAAGTTTATATTTGTCAAGTTGCGCTTAGTATATATGAATTGATATCTCGTTTTTTTATTGCATTATTCAATTCAGGAAATTGGACTTCGAAAATATACTCTAAATTTTACCCTCATTTAAAACCGAAAATCTGAGTGTGAGCCCGGAGATCAGGGATAACTCAGATACATGTGCATTGTCTGTGACATAGATCTATATCGTGACATCGAGTACGACGCTTTATAGGCTTTTAAATATAAATCTAAAATGATGAGTAAATGTTTTTGGCTTCTTTCAATACACATTCTTAATGTAAAATTCTCAGTGCACATTAAAAAGCCAGTTTTTTCTTTTCTGCACTTTTCTGTTTCCATGAAAGAGATTTCGAAATTTGATTATAAGAAGTTATTTCTGAAATTTAAAATTTCCTATGTTTCATCATTACATTAATATTTCCCATATGTTTAATAATATTATGCAAATACAGTGAAAAATAATGAAAACAGGAGAATGTAATAATATCAAATTTATTTCGATGTATTATTAGAATAGATATTAAAGTTTAATACTTTAAAGAATTAACTCTATTATCTACTATCAAAAAGGAGTCGTTATGATTTTAATCAATTCAGCTATTCAATTTAAAAGGCTTACCTCAGAAAGAGAAGTCTTATCTAGAAGTGAGCTAAATAAATTTTTCAAAATTTGATGAATGTCAAATGAGACTAATAATTTGTTCTTTGGAACACCAAATCGGATAGCAGTTTCTATTGAAGATTGTATGATCTAAAAATCACATGAAATAATCAAAAACAATTTATTAATAAAAAAAACAATTTATGTCTAAAGAAATTTCAAATTTAAAATAATTTTTTGTTTATAAGATTGCAACTGAATTTACTTATATTGAAGATTATATTGAAGATTGCAACTGAATATTTAAAAAATGTATTTCTTGAACAGAAATTTAGGTACGAAAAGATTTAAAAAACGGAAAAATATAAAGAAATGTATTAATTTGTTTATTACTTTAAACGCTAAGTTTATAAAAATGAATATATTTTAATTTTAGTGTGATTACAGGAAAAGTTTTTATTTTATATATATTTTTATTAGAACAATAAATTAGACCTAAATATTTGAAAATTAATATCTGCTAAAGCTGGATATATTACTGTTAATAAATGTTTATGATACAATTCATCATTTTCACTTGAAAACACTCCCTCACAAAAATTTAAGCAACAAGCATGATATCCAATTCGGAAAAACTTATTTCTTTTACAAAACACTATCTTGAATAGCATTCATAAAAAAATTAATTGGTGGCCAACAGATGGCGATGTCTGATTTCTAAAGTTTAATCATGCAAATCAACAAACGATATATAAAAAAAGAGCAATTGTAGTAGGTGATGATAGTCGAAGCTTACATGCATCGAAATACTGTCTATAGTATAGAAAGCCCTCATAATGATACTGTATTAGAAGAATTAGGAAAGTGTTATTGAGAACATGTCGCTACATGGTGGGTATGCGATATAGCAAAGAACCAATAACGACTGACGCATAGAACCTTAATGGTGAAGAAATTTGAAGCTACAGATTCTTTGGCGTCACGTTCAAGAAGTGGATGTCCCAGAACAGCTGCTGCTGTTGCTAAGACAGTGGAGCAGACGATGCAATCCATGTCGAAAGGTTCTGAAAACGGGGAGTGAAGTGCTCGAGATATTTTGAGACAGACAAGAATTTCGTATGGAAGTGTCTGGAAAGCATTGCGAATAACTTTGCAGCGGTATTTTTACAAACTGCAACATAATAAAGAACTGAAAACTCTTGACCTCGAGTCTAGCCGAGATTTTGTGAGTTTGATATTTACAAGATGGACGAGCAGCATGATTGGCTTCACACTGTGCTTTGAACTGATGTAGCTCAATTCCCACAATCTGGCGCTGTTAACACCTACAATTATCGAGTATGGTTCACGGAAAATCCATATGCATTTGTTGAAGTACCCTTGCAATAGCCAGGTGTGGCTTCACCCCTGATTTCCTAATTGGTACCTATTCTTTCGAGGAGGTCACACATACGGGCTTCAAAACACTTACTGTCAGTAGAAGCAATGTGCAACATTGTTACAAAATGATATCATTCTTAAACTGTTCGCGATAGGCATCTAAAACAGTTACCTTTATGCAAGATGGAGAACTACTTCATATTGCTCTGCCTGTGTAAAACTTGTTACGCTCAACATTTGGGAAAGATCGTATTATCAGTCGCGACTTCAATCACACATGGACTCCAAATTCTCCCAATCTGACATCCCATGACTTTTGATTGTGGGCTTTCTAGAAGTCAAAAGTGACCGATATCAACCTGCATCACTAGCAACACTGAAAAAATGCCATCTGCAAAATGTGCTATTCATAACACAAGAAAGCATACTAAATACTGTGAATGGGGTTACTCGCCTCACAGATGTACTTCTTAATGAGGGAAAGCTCATTGAACTTTTACTGTAGTACTAACTAATTTTAATTAAGTTGACTTGTAAGTTATCGACATTTTTTTATTCGTAAATCATGTTTTAAAAAATAAAATATAATACCATCTGTTAGTCACCAACAAAATCATTTTGTTATTTGTTTCCACACATATCCCGGTTTCTTTTCCATTTAAGGCAAACCGTATCTTTGTAACTCGATCCGTTTTGAAATTATTTACTTTTAAAGTTCGTCCTGACTTTTGGATCATCCTGTATATACATTGCTGGCCACCCTAATTGCAACAACAAGATAGACAAGAGATATCACAACAAAATTTATTTTGTAGATAACATGTGACCAAGTATCGAATGATTAAATTTATGGATTTCTATGAAATGTGGCTCCTGCCAAAATCAGTAGCCAAAGTTGCCCCATTGTTGCAGATGACCGCTGCCACACGTCTCGGCATTGATTTAAAGAGACTTTAAATGTGTTCTTGGGGTGCAGTAGACCAAGCACCTTCCACACGTTGCTAAAGTTGATCTGGCGTGGGAGCTGTGGATATAATCTGGGTCAGACGTTGAGCAACCATGGATCACAAGATTTAATAGGAGAAATATCCGGAGAGCTAGCCGGCCATTGAAGCAATTCAATCTGATGATTGACAAAGAACCCTTAGACAATCCATGCTATGTGTGGTAACGCATTATCCTGTTGAAATATGGTTGTGCGTAAGCCTTGAAGGTAAGGAAGGACCACAGGCTCCAACACCTCGGAGATGCAGCGCTTGCTGTTTAAAGTACCGGCAATGCGTACTTGAGTAATATCATATGCCGCCCCATACCTGCATCAAGGGTTGACGAAGCAAAAAGGTCTTGCAGACAGATCATTCTGCCGTAAACGGCATCGAATGATACGTGCAGACAATGGATGATGCATTACAAACTGAATATGCTGTGCTATGGTTTGTGATGAGACCGAGTGATCCGTCACTGATATGCGCTCAATTTGCTTGTCATCACGTGAAGTGGTGCACTGAGGTGAAAGTGATCGAATAGATCGGCCTGTCGTACCCTGTTTATCCAACTATCACATATTTGCATTACAGTTGTTTGGTTTCGTTAAACACGACTACCGATTTCTCTGAAAGATAATTTACAATCTCGGTAGGTTACCATCCTTTCTCTGTCGAACTCGGATTCTTGATCAAAAAATGATCGCTGTTTTCTTCAAGGCATAATTGATCGTTTTTTTGAAAAGAGAAAAAACTACGAATGAACACCTATTTTATTAGGGACCATCGAGACAATTCCACCTGCTTCGTTGTCTGCAGCTTTCAATGGGAAACGTGTAACTAGAGTTTCAGAAATCAGTATTTAAAAAATAACGATATTTACTTAACTTTGTTCAAAACTCTATTTTGCACTCTGCAATGTGGTTTTACGTATAGAGGCTTTGAAAACAAATCGAATGAGATGTGGAGAGCTTGAAAATACGTTTTAGTTACGAAGTTAATAATAATAACTCAGAACTCATTTCAATTGCATTGTAATGCATTTCTGATCAGAAGCGCATTGGGAAAATCGTAAGCACGTTCTCAAAAATGGGGGAAAAATCTTTTTTCAAAGATTAAAAGAAAATAACTTAGAATTATTCTGATATCTAAGTTATTTTTCATTCAAACGAAAAAAAGCATAGATGAGAGTTTAAAATTATAAATTTACAATATAGATTCACACCCTTCTTCAAACGAGCAGGGCTCTGTATCAGTAAACCATTCAAATCAATTACACCGTGGGATAAGCAGCTTACAGTGATTTTAAGTCCTTATGATAATAAAAAAAAGCATGATACATTGGTAAAAAATAGAACACACGATTATTGTACTTGGTTCAAAAAACAAAATTATTTGAAAATGCAAAAAATTTTAACTTAGTGAAATCCTAATGTAAAGGAAATATATAATTATATTCTAAATGTCTGAAAAATTTTAGAAATGTACATGACATGCAAATTAAGTTAACTCAAAAAATTCAAAAACACTTAATAAGAAATTTTAAAGGATTATATTATTAGTGGTAACTCTTAAGAGTTTGATCAAAACTCCACTATGTACTCTCCCTTTTCCATAATTCAAATAAAATCAATGAAAAATTACTTTATTTCGATAAAGCATATGATTTTACCAAATGGAGTTTTTCAAATATATTTTCTTAATTTCTTAAAAAGTGACACGTGCAAAAAATAAAAAAATTAATAACATTTTTAATAATAAAGTTTTACCTACTCCATTTATAAGCATATCAATAAGAACTAATGATATAATTTTAGGAAGAAAAAAAGAGGAAATAGTGGTATTAAGAAGCACACAAAAGAAAACGATTCACTAAATGGTGAACTTCTGTTCTAGTTTTATTTGAAAAATAATTCATTATAAAACTCAGGTAATTGGATTCTGAAAATACATGTCTTATTTTCATGCTTCTTAAGTATCTTGCCACGACAGCCCCATATTTAGAAAGAGTTGATTATTATTTAGCAGGAAAAGATAATTCGAATTGTTCTGAAATTATATATTAATTATATGGAAACGACATTCTTTAAAAGAATGAATTACATACAAGTTATTTTATATTTCAATAGAACACTTAAAAGATTAAACGAAAAATTTAAATCATTTTTTCATGTCAGAAATTTCAAGCATTTAAACGAAGATTTTTTTCTACCATCCGAGAAGTAAGTTTTCCGTAGAAAATATTGAATTTAACAGGATTTATTTTTCAATGATATTTTCTTTTTTATGATTCTTAATTGCGGGCTTTATGACCAAACTTATCTTTAATCTCCATTTGTTTTGATGCAGTTTATTCGTTTATATGAAAAAAAAAAAATACACACAAACGTTCTTTTACAGTAAACATCGTTAAAATAGCATTACATTTCTTTGATATTTAACTAGAACGGCATTTAAATATTCAGATTTTAATATAAATGAAGCCAAAATATCCTGAATAGTAAATGGAAAAAAAATTTGATTTCTATTCTATAAAGTTAGTACGCACAACAACATCTTTTTCAGTATTATATCCTGTTTTTAATTTTGAGTTATTTTAAAAACAAATTTCTAAAAACATCAAACGATAACTTACTGATTGAGATTTCATGAATGTCTCTGAATTTGCTGAAAGTATCAAGTTAAAAAAATCCATCGAACTGAAATGAAAAGAATAATTTTTTTGTAAATAAATTACAGATTACGTAAAAATTTTTAAGCAAACTTCTCAAAATAATTCATAAATTAACTTTTTGATTATTTAAATGAGGAAAAAATAGAAATAGCCAAACAAAATACGGGAACATGTTAAATGAATGATATTAGTGTATCAAAACTTTGTATTAGAATTTTTACTTGCAAAACTTTTTTTATTCAATTGGAATATCTTATAATTAATTTTAATTAAAAATTTATTGGTAGTCAGAGAGCAAAAATGGTTGTTACGAATAATTTTCTTTTCCCTTTTTTATAAAAACTGTTTAAAGTTATAAAATTGTAAATATTCATCTCATAACACTCGATTTTCGAATGAAGACAATTTGGGAAGAATTTTTACTTTGCTTTACTATAAAGTGGCATTTCTATCAATTATTTTTTTGTCAGCATGATTGCTTAGAAAAACTATTACCTTCCCAGCAATGAAATAATTTTTAATATTCTGAGAGCACATCCTGGGCTGTTTGGGACTTAGAAGGAACATTTGTCCATAGAGGACATATATTCATCTTTCTTATATGTTTTTTTACTTCCTTAGGGTCAGTGGTCTGACAGATCTTGTCATGATTTCGTCAGACAGCTGGATGATGAGTTACAACAACATCAACAACAAACTTTAATTTTAGGAATACGCCAAATGGTTAGAAATTAAACAAGCTGATATACACCTCACTAGTATATAATTTCACTTTTAAACTAACTAACATATATACTTCAGCACATCACAAAGTATCAGAAACATTTTAAAGATATGTTATTATAACATAGTAGAAGGATTATAAAAGTATTTTTATAGAAAATTTAGCACACAATACTTTAAGGCATCGAAAGTTATCAAAATTGCAGGATAACTTAAAACAAATCTAACGATAGTATCAGGTTTTACATAATGTACCTGAAAACACGTTCCTACATATCGACCTCGGTAACTAAACTCCACGAAAAAGATAATTTAGGAGTTATTGTAATGATTTCGACAGTCGCGAGATGGTGCTGCGGAAGCAGCGAGACGACGTCAGAAATTGTTTTGTTTTTGAAGAGAAAGTGAGGAAAAATGATGGTGGCTGTGGTGAATGCTGGAAGCGTATGTTTTCGTTTAAAATAATTTCACGTAAATTTATTTTGTGTTCGATTTATTGCAAGAAGTTAATAAATAATTAGACTAAATAATGTGTTATCAATTTGCGGCACAAAATTAATTGAGCGTCATAACACTGTAGACTGTTGTAAAGCCTTTAGGCATCTACAGAAGAATGCCTTTTAAGCCTTAAAAAATTAAAAATATTTGCACAGATACTTCAACTGTGCAAATATTTTTAATAACTTCCATTGTGTTTTGGCTTTCAAAAAGATTTTTTTAGATTATAATATACTGACTTCGAATCCCAAGAAAAGAAGCCTTTATCAGTCCCTTACAGCTAATTTAATAAAAGAATTAGTACATTCTACTGCATTGAAAAACTACGTAATTGATAGTATTACATGTAATTGTTATACGCCGCATAGATTCAAAATATCTTCTTTCTATACAGAATACATGATGTCTGTTCTATATAGAAAGAAGATATATTTTCCATATGGAATATGTTCTACAATACATATTCCATATGGAAAATACATTTTCTAGACTAAGCAGACAAATCTAATATTTTTTTTTAATATTCCCCAAATCAACTACTGTTTTTTTGTGGAAGTTTCTTTTCTTGTTGTTTTACAAATATTTATTGGTGATATTTTACTTCTTAATTTCATAACATCTTAGATAAAAGTTTAGATTTTATTCATTAATTAATTTTATCGTATTTCCTTAAAAAGTTTTGGAAGTAAAAATAAAATTAAATCACATTCTCTATTCAATTCTAAGTAAATAATCTTCCATCGCTTGTTATCACTTACAATTTATTGTTTAAATATATGTATATTTGCAGAATCAGGTCGCGAAAATTATGTGATTATATTTAATTTAAAATTGCTTTTTTAAAAAAAACATTTCATGCTAAGGATCCATTGAATTAAAATTATTACTTAATGATTCGTGATGTTAGAAAGGCTGACGACCACTATTTTAAAGACAAATTATGAATTTAAACTTTCTAAAAATGATTTTTTTTTTTTAGAACAAAAGGTTTCACGTTTGATTGCAGTCATTCTTAAAAAACAAGAAATGCATGCTATTCTTATTCTTCAAGAATATCAATCAGATCGGATGATTGAGGATTTTCTATGTTTTCTCCCTTGTAATACATGTATACAATCCACAAACTATAAAAATTTTCATTGGAAGACAAATACATAGTAGTAAATCTTACATCCTAGAATTGTTAATTTGCTTACGATGCTGTGTCAAACTTTTTAATAAATTTTATTCAGCTGATAAAGTTTCACTTACACAAGGACCGTATAAAAATAATCTTGTACTTTCTTGCCAAAAGATATCATAAGAACCAGATGATTGTAATACAATTTCTTTGGATAATATAATTTATTTGAAATATTTATTCATTCAGAAACAGCACTATGAAACATAATTTATCATATCTTTGCATTACCACTTAATTAATTTCTATTTAAAAAAATAATATTAAATGCGAATTATTCATGATTGTTCATTTATTAGAAACAGAACGTACCCCAGTATTTCTCGAAATTTTGAAGTATTTAAGTGTCTGACGTCATCTTCTGATACTGTCAAACTTAAAATTCTTTCTTTC
>JAPDSC010038448.1:17628-77600 GCA_026290005.1 Latrodectus geometricus
GTCTGACGTCATCTTCTGATACTGTCAAACTTAAAATTCTTTCTTTCTCACCAGAGGTTTCTTTCAACAGTTTATTCATGTCCTGTAATGAGAAGCAACTGAGCTAATTAATTTATTTTTAATTAATTATTTTCACTATTATGTATGATTGAGAATAATACTAATGAGCGCATTTATATTTTATGATTATTTAATGATTTCTGAAATATGACTGTAAACATACTGATTACAAGCTATACAACTATTTAAGTCATAAAAAGTAATTTAAAATATAAATCTGGGATTTATTTATTTTAAAAAAGCAAAAGAAAAAAAAAACAGTAAAAGAAGTATAAAGTTTAAGCACAAAAGCAGATAAATAATGAAGACTTTTAAAAATATGATAATGGTAGTGATAATAAATATTTTGGAAAGAATGAATTATTATCTATAAAAGTAATTCTATTTTGCATTGTTCGTTTTGTCTGGATGAAAAAATAGAATAAGATTAGTATGAAAATAAAGATTTAAAAGAGGAGTATTTTATGTAAAAATATACTGAGAATATAATTATATATTTTCTTCCTTTCTTTCAGATTCTTAATTTACATAGATTTTCATTAACATTAATAACATATTTTCATTAATAAATTAGTGAATTTGTAAATATTTCTCTTTTTCGTTAATGCTGTGTATTTTTTAAAGTTTTTATTTAAAAATTTTTGATCTCATAGATATAATGCAAATTTTTTTTTTAAATGCCTACACTCTGAAAAAAAAAACGATATCTCACTTATCGGCCTTACAAGGGGCAGAAGAATATACGGCATATTATATAATGAAGCATTTAATGAATGTGCACTCGTTGTTCCTAAAACTAGGTGGATTCTTGCAATTCAGAAACAGGGAGCAGGCAAATGATCCAAAAGTTAGGATTGACTCAATCTTTGGATCTGGCAGACAGATTTCCAGAGATACTATCGGTCTACTACAGGAATAAATATCGCTTAGTAATCTTGTTAGTGGTGGTTGCTATAGTAACAAGAGCTGTACATTTCAAATGGGAATTAAGGATGTCGTGAATTGGCGGTATTTAGAGGATAGCACTACTTCATGCTATTCTCAAAGCGTTCAGAAAGCTAAAGTTGGTGCTTTTCTTCTGGCTCCTCCTGTCAAAAATTGAGCGTGTCTGGTTTCCATGACAATAGACAAGCACAGACTAAATGAACGGAAACTATTCTGCTGGTAGACAGGCATTATCATTTTATTCGGAGGACATTCCATGACTTATTTTACGTGTCTAAGCCGACATCAATGAAAATCTGGTATCTTCGGTTATGTCCAGCATAAGAAATCTCTATCTTCAAGCGACATTATTTCCAACCAGGCTATGACGTCCTCATGTGTAAATGATTATTTCTCATTCTTACAATAAAAAATGCACAGCTAATTTATAGAATAAAAAATATATAAAGATATAATTTAGATTTCAAACGTACCCACACACACCCAAATTCCCAACCAAATTTATATTATCTGACTGTGATCTAGAGAACCACCCACACACGATTAGCATTAGCACTGATTGTGAATACAATAAATTAATACTGATTGTTAACAAAATAAGGCCTGAAAAATATGACACATATTAACACTAAAAATATTCGAGACATTCTTGTTTCAGATCATTTCTTACTTACCTTAAAAAAAGTTAGATAATCATGTTTAAGACCAACAGAACGGGATGTTTCGTTCGTTAAAAGGATGTCTAAGCCATTCAATTGATGTTCGGATAACCATCCTGCTATATATTGTGCTCTAATCGTGTCTGTGAAACCATGTTTAATGAAAGCAATTATCCGCAAATGGGGATATGATGAACGCAGACGCTTCAGTTTTTCTGGAAAAATATGTTGTTAAATACAAATTTAGTATGATAAGAAAATACTAATGATGTCGTCAAATCCTCAACATTTTACTAATGCTAAGATGCATTTAATAATATTAAGATGAGAGAATTTCATTTTTTTAGATTATGTTAAAAAAAATTGAACAAAATATAACTTCTAGAAAGTTTAAATTTTTACCTTACAATCTGAAATTGTAGGAATAGAATTATGCTTATAAAGACCCACAGCCAGCATTGAAGAAATTTTTGAAAATAATGGCTGTCATTACAATCAAATATTACAATTGTTATCGACATATTTTTACTTTTTAACTATAAATTGATAGCTTACATGAAATAACTTTATTATATTTAGTGAAGGCAGATATGGCATCGCGTTTTCGGGTAATTTGTTTTTATAAAGAATTTTTTTCATAAAAAATACATATATTTAAAGCCAATGACTTAAAATAGGGATTATTTAATAAGAACAGTTTTAAAAAAGCATACAAAAGTATGTAAATATATATGTTTTAAATACGGTTTATGCTTGTAAAATGAAATTTTTAAAATTTCTTGAATAATCATTTATATGATTTAGTAAGCTAATATATATATATACTTAGGAAATATGTAGGGAAAATACTATTTTGGGAAAGTTTTGGTAATCAAGGTAATACAATAGAAAAATTTACTTTGCAATTTTACAACCAATACTTTATAGCTGCTAATAAGATAACATAATATAGCAAGAGTAATTAAAAAAAAATATTTTTTACCTGTAACCTTATCTTAAAGATACTTTTATTTTACAAAATGCGTGTGAAATATTTTCATAAATACTCTAACAAAACTGATGGAATTTTAATTAAGTTGCATTTAAGCAATAAATATAATTAATTTTAAATTTTATCTGGAATATTTATGATTTCCTTTATTAATCATATTCCTCATTGATGTTTCTTATTTATATCAATAAATAGAAAATATTGATAGGAAACAATTTATAAGTATATTGAAAAATAATTGTAAAAATTTCTAAGAAACATTTTCAGAAAATTGTTAAAAGATTGTAATGCATTCAATTAAAGTTTCATAAAACAAATTGGTTTCAGATAAAAAAAATTCTTAACTCTATAACTCAAATGACTAAATACAACTCACGGATATCTCGAATAGCTGCATGGTAGCTAAAGAGAATGTGCGTGCACAAGCAGGGATCGAAGCTGGAGACATTAAGATTCTCCCTCTCCATGAAACGACAAAATATTATTTTATTTCTATGTTTATTGGCACAGGCATAATCTGTAAACAAAAACTTGTTATCAACTAAAACTTACAAAATAAGTTTTAAAGAATAATTAACATTGAGATTTTCTACTCTTGTAAATAATCCATAAATAATAATACTAGTAATAGGCATAAATAATAATAGTAAATCAACATAATATTTATTAATTTTTAGATAATTTGAAAGGAAAATAACATCCTTCCTCTTCCAAACTTCTCAGATGTGAAGATTCTCATTTTAAATTGTTTTATTCTACGCAATTTTATGTACATGTATATGTATGAAGTAAATTAAGAAGTATCAAGGTATCAACAATATAATTTATTCCTATTACATTAAAATTTACTAGAGTGATTCCATTTTTTTAAAACTAACTCTACTCTCGATTCAAGGATTACATGGCAATTTTTCACAAAAATTGATGTCTAGAGTGTGAGCCTCAGCGTATTTCTCTCTGTCTAGTACAGGGTTGGGCTGTGACAATTAAGTGAGAACTGCTGAGCAAAAGTGGTTGAATCTTTGTAAACTGGAAGCAAGGACGAAGCAGAAGAACAGCAAGATTTAACCTGCTACTCCAAGAGATATCATTTCACTTGGAGCGATCAAGACTTATTTAAAATGCCTCAGCCGTATTTAATAAACGCTAAGGGGTTAAGTGGGAGTCGAACTCACTATATTCCGATAATGTGAACGATGTGTTTCCCAACTTGGTCACGACGGCTTTATGTCAAACTATATCGAGTGTTAAAATTTGTCTTTAAATATAGCTCTGCAAAGCAGAAATAAATGTATCAAAGAAAAATAACCTAAATTATTTTAATTTACAATGTGTGGTTTAGTGTTAGAATACAATCTTAGGAGTGAAACGTTTTCAATTCATGCGATATTTATTAATCACTGTCGTGTGAAGATAATAATAATGAAAAACGGAAGTGAGGAGTTACTGTTCTTTGCATGCACATCCTTTAGAGTAAATGCTTATGAGTTTTCTCCCTGAGGACACGAGAATGTGCATCATAACTTAAGAAAAGTCCAGCTGGAAGACAACATAATACTGTTCGGTTTATTTGTCGTTTAACAAATATTTTTTGCTCACGAGAACTAATTAAACTGGAACCTAAAGTTTAAGTGGATTCTGAACGCTTACGAACAATCAAGCCTAAAGAGGGATTCGAGCCCGTGAACTATTGAATTGAAGGCCAGATCGTCATCCATTCGGCTGACTGCTCATCCAAGATAGTCGAGATGTTCAAATGCTTTACATAACATCTTTGAACCGTTTGATTGTTTTCTATGCAACAAATTATTAAATTATTTTGTTTAGGAAAAATTGCAAATTAATTTTTTCACAATTTTATTTACATTTCAAAATTTTTGAGCTGTGCTGGACATTTTATGACATGAATCAACTTAAAAAAATTGTGTTAAAATTCAAATATGTTCGATGATTTATTTTTTCAAAATTAATTTTAAATACATTATCCTTAATTTATTCGACAAGTTTGCATCATTTGCGAATGAATGATTATCTTTATGTCGTAAAGAAGAAATATTATGATTTCAAAACTATACCTGAGAAATTAGCCCGATTTCCAAAATTTCTTATACTATTGGGGCAGATATATTCGTTTTATTTACTTCAGTTATCAGAAACTCAAAACTTAAAAGTAAACAGATTTTACCATAGGAATACTTACCCATGGCCATTAAAAATTTTTATAACTTCCAAATTATATAATACACATTTTTAAAAATATTTACTTCAAAAATATAACTATTTTTATTTTAGTAAATACTAACATGCTTGAATCAAATATATGAGAATTTTCCATGTTTTCACTTTTGCAACTCATGACTTTTTCCTTGTCTGGTTATATGCGGAGCATGTCAAACAGCAAGGAATTTATGTTTGTGCCTATTTCTGTAACTGAAAACATAGCCCCTGTTGACAGGTAATTTTATATATGTGTGTGTGTATGTGTGGTCATGTGACGAGGTCGACACCTGAGTTGTCACCCTCTTCTCTATGCCACACCAGTGGAAAGATACTGGAACCATGGCATATTTTACAAGCCCAAGTTGCCCTTAGTGAACACGACGGACCTTCGTGTAGGTCAGGTATAGAACTCATCACCTCTTAGCCAATCTAATGGATTTAGAATACTTATAGATGTCATTTATTACATGATGCCGTGTCAAAATAAAAATATACTACGGAACTGTCTTTGAATAAAAATTCAATATTTTAATGTTTCTTCAGAATTTTCTTATTAATTGAGGTCTTAAGCAAAATAAATTATTTAGGTCTACAGGCAGATTATTGCATATCCATTATTAGATTTGGAATTACATTGAAATTAAAAACAAGCTTGTCACCTTTGCGTATGATAATTATCAGCATGATGTCTCAATTCATTCCATTTTCTGATGAATTTATTGAGGACGAATTCATATCGTTAAAGCTTGTTTAAAGAAGAGTTGAAACATCAATATATCTTTTAAGCATTTCCGGTTATGACGAAACCGTGTTCCCCTCTTTACCTATTATTCACCTCTTACAACACCTGGAAAGAATTCTGCAGCAAAAAATACAGTATCGAAAAGCCATCAAGCATAAGAAAACCGTGACCCATGACTTTTCAGATCTTTTCCCCTAAGGTCATTGGAGTCAATCGGCGACCCACTTTCACCAAGATATTGAGAGAGGGGATCGGTGGTGTTGTGTTGTGTGCAAGCAGTTTAACGGGATTGAAAAGGCATCACGATCTCAAGGTTGACGAGGAAACTGAAGAACATAGTGAGTGAATAACTTTTATTGTAGTCATCGACTAAATTGTGTTGTAGTTTGCAGTTCGTGTGGGTGGTATGTGTGGATGCTATGAAGTACTTTAAGAATGTTTTTGAGACAAAGCTGACCTTGCTAAATGTTGCCTTGACTTTTGGAGTAAAGATAAGTTTGATATAGCGGAATAATTGACAGTCAACAACCTCTAATAAGAAATTGTACTTCTGATATTTAGTTTGTAAGAGCAATTTTGCAAAGACATACAGCTTTATTTGACGTTTCAAAGGAAATGTTTACTTTAATAATCAATTTACATTAATAATTATTCAAAAGATATATTGTTTAAAGAGACATAAGTTAAATAAGGTAACTTCAACAAAGTTTGATAGAATGAAATTTTAAGATATTTCATATTCTTCTCTATAAATAAAATAAAATAATTTAATGTATATAAATAATAAAATAATACATTTTAAAAAAATATTCGTTGTTACAATAAACTCTTTACAAGATATTCATTTTGAAAATTTCTAGAACAGGAAACTGCAGTAACTTTCACAATAAATTATTAAAAAAAAAATACAACAATTTATGTATAGGTAAAAAAAATAAAATTCTGTTATTGCGTTTAAAACAAAAATTTAACCAAATGCTCGTTGTAAAAATTTCGTTATCCGGAGATCACACTAAGCTACATAAAATAAAGTATTAAAATATATTTTAATTCTGTTTTTAAAATATTTTTGTAAATAATAAAAAAATCAGTCTTTATTGTTAAAACCAATAATCAATAAAATATTCGTTATCAATTTCAAGTGATTAAGGAATCGTACAAAACATTGAATTAAATATTTTATTTTATTTATAGACATAAAAAGTAGCAAACTTAATAAAACATTTTAGTTCGTTTGAATCATTTTATAAGCCGGAAATTGTACTAAACATTATAAAATAAATTAAAATATTTTATTTATAGATAAAAACTGAATGTCGGTGAAGTATTCGTTTTATCAATGGTATTAGAATATTTTATTCTGTAAATCACTTATATAATCACTTGCATAATATTATTAATAGTGAAGATAACATTTTTTGTTAAAACGAGTTCAGATTCATAATTCGTTGTGACTATTTTATGAGCCGAATACTGCACTAAGCATTACAGAACGTTAGGTTTTATTTATAGGTAAAAAAATTAATAACTCTATGTTAAAAAATGCTATGTAATAAGGCCGCTGTGGCTTGAGGTTCATTCTCAATATCAGGAGGTAACGAATTTGAATCCTGACCCGACCGAAGATCTGCCGTATTCGCTATTAACGGCTGGGGGCAAGTGAAATATGTCGTGCGACCACGTCATATTTCTCAATGTCCTCTATGTGAAAGTATGCCTCTGGAAATGGTAGGCCAATTTAAGGGGCTACAAAACAAATCCTGGATTCAAATATTTATAAAGAAACTGCACTAAGTTTTACAGAATATAGAAAGTTAGAATATTTTAATTATGTATAGATATAAAAATTAATGCCTCTTGTGTTAAAACATGTTACGTTATGAGACCGCAATGGCCTCCTTGGTTAGGCCTTTCGTTCTCGTTATTGGGAAGTAGTGAGTTCGAGTTCCGTCCAAAGATCTGTCATGTTCGCTATTGGCATTTGGAACACGTTAAATATATCGTGGTCGCAATGTCCTCTATGTGAAATGATACTTCTAGAGGTCCTCTGCTTTTAAATTACGAAGACCGCCTACTTTAAGGGCAATGATGCCACAACCACAAGATATCTTATTATATAAGTCGCCACCACTACCACTCTCTGTTCCGCTAAAAGGTGGAAATGCTTTGGCAGACAGACATAAGAAATAAAAAAATGTTAAGACAAATACATAAATATGCTATCAATAAACCTTTGTTTACTTTGTGATTACTCTATACAGCTACTTAATAAATCTTTGTATGAGCAAATAAATATAGCTCAAAATTTTTAATACATTTTTTCATGACTATGATAAATTGTGAAGGAGCTCCTATGTGCTTAGTAAAACTTAGCGGGAAATAAGATTTAAGATCGAATAAAATGTTTTTTTGTGTTTCTTCAAATTTTGGCATTAAAATTCATCTGTAAGTCACTATAAGTACGAAATATTTAAAAAAAAAATTAATCAAACGTTTTTGAATGTTAGGATTTCTTTGAAAATTCAATAGTTTTCATGGAGCACTATTTTTATATAACATTCTATCAAAAAGTCTATTTGTTTTTATTCTTTGAATAAAATTTTTGTAAATAAATTGTTATTTAAGCAAATAGATGATAAAGGAAAGAGTAATTTAAAGTAATTATTTGTTAGCTATGTCTTTCTTAACATCCACATCCAAACACTTTTCTACAGGTTGTTTGTAATAATTTATAGTTATTTATAACAAACAAAGATATTACAACATCTTCATTTACTTATCAAAAATTTTATGTATTTAACTAAGCATATATAATTATATCGAAAATAATGGAGTGTGAATGCATGAGCAATTTTGGAAAGAATAAATAATTTTTAACCAACATTTTTTAAATAAATTTTTTTTTAGTTCAATAAAAGTTTAGTTAGACCACTTAAGGCTTCGTGACGACTAATGTTGTTTCAGTTTACAAGATGCATCATGAATCAAAATTGCATAACTTTGTAATATAAAAGAATAATAAAATATTCACATCATAAATTTTAATGAAGGGATTAATAACGTTATGATAAAAAATGAAAATTTAAAACTTTTTATCAGAAATTTTTATTTTAAATTTATATTTATTCATTAAAATTTAAATATAAAATTTGGTATTAAATATATTTTTAATATTTTTAATGCACATAGTTTATACTAAAATCTCATTTTTTTGGAAATAAACATTGAATAAAATCATTGCTTCAAATGTTCCATACCACTTCAGGCTTAAAACCAAATTATTTTCGCTTACTAAAACTTGAGTAATTGAGACAATCAAAGCATTAATTTTCAAGAAATCGCAGATGCCGATTGATAAAAAAAAAGTATTACGGGACTGATAATAATACTTTCATCAAATGAATGCTAGATTCTCCAGAGCTCTTCTCGATACAAATTGAGTTCAAATGCCATCAGAATTGCTATCAGTCAGCTTAGTGGTCACGGAAATAATGAATTTGATTCTATATATTATAATCATTTTCTTTTTATTATTTTTGTATCTTTATTCAAATAGGGGCTGAATTTTAACTTAAATGAATTCAAAGATATCAGATTTGACGTGCTGAAATTTGAGGCAAGGATCTTATTATTGATTTATATGTATATGGATTGAACCTACATGTAAATGATATTTGCCACCGCATTTTGGAATGCTTAATAGCCTAAGGCTGTTAAGCAGTTCACAATGTAATCTGTTATAAGGCATATAAATATCTCTCGCGTAATTTCCTCCAGAGAGGATGTTTCATTCTCGCGAAAGAGAGGAAACTCGGGAAACTCATAAGTACCCTTCGCTACAGATTTGCTTGTAGAATGCAGATAAGCAATATACAGAACACCAGATCAGATATGGATCTCATCATTTGACTATCGTTAGTAACTTTAATAAGGTTAGCTGTGTTTAACGAATTCAGCCTGCAGAAATAGACAACGAAAATGTACCACAATAACCTAATTTAACCTTCATCAATGCAATATGCGGCATTAATTTTTATAAATTCAAAAAATAAAATTATATACTCTGCTGGCCACCATAAATGCAACACCCTGAAGGAAGTATCTAAACAACAGGAAATTTACAACATGCTTAGCGGAGGTGAGATATGCAAATGATTACAATTTTAGCGCAGACGCACAACAAGCGCGGCTGTGGCGCCATTCAAAGCTGTCCTTCAAATTCGGCAATTGTGTTTTTCTTGTGGTTCCCCCTCTCCCAAACAAAACATTAATTAGGCTTCTTAGAAAACAGAGATCATTTTTTGATCAAGAATCCAAATTCAACAGAGGAAGAATAATGACCTACAGAGATTGAGGAATATCTTTCAGGAAAATTGGTTGTTGTGTTGGACAAAATAATGTAATGCGGATATGGGATTGTTGTATACAGAAGGGTACGATGGACCGACACGTTTGACTACATCCACAACTACACCACTTCACGTGATAACAAACAAATTGTGCAGTGACAGATCGTTCAGTCACATCACTTCACGAACCGCAGTACATCACATTCAGCCTGTAACGCATCATCTTGTGTTTGCATGTACTATACGACGCCGTTTACAGTAAAGTGGTCTGTCCGCAAGACTTTCATTGCTTCGTCTACCCTTGACGCAGAACCACAGACGACTCGGCCGCCAATGGTGCAATAAAGGAATGATGGGAACGGCAGAAAGCAAGGAATTTATCTTTACTGACGAGTCACACTTCTATCTGCTACACTACGATGGTCGCATTAGAGTCTGGAGACACCATGGAGAGAGGATGCTGAACACTTGCATTATGCACCGCCACACTGGTCCTGCACTGGGTATTTATGGTATGGGTCGGTATAGGATATCACTCTCGCACTCTTCTAGTATGAATTGCCGGTACTTTAAGCAGCCAGCCCTACACCTCCTAAGTGCTGGAGTCAGTTGTCTCTTACAATCCGGTCTTGCCCACAAGCATATTTCAACAGGATAACGCTCAATCACATGTAGCGCATATTGTCCTGGGGTTCTTCGTCGATCGCCAAATTGAATTGCTTCTCTAATCGGCTTGCTCTCTCCGGATCTTTCTCCGATAGAAAAAATGTGGTCTAGGGTTACTCAACAATTTATCCAGATTATGGCCCCAGCTGCCACACCAGATCAAATGTGGCATTGTGTGGAAGCTGCTTGGTCTGTTTTACCCCAAGAGCACATCCAAAGTCTCTTTGAATCAATGCCAAGGTGTGTGGCAGCGGTGATCTCCAACAATGGAGGCTACTCTGGCTACTGATTTTGGCAAGAACCATCACGGAAGTCTATCTATTTAATCATTTGATACTTGGTCAACATGTTAACTACAAAATAAATTTTGTTGTGATATCTCTTGCCTTTCTTGGTGTTGCAATTTGGGTGGCCAATTACAACATAAAGAAATGTGTGACCAGTGCATCAATTTCTAAATTAAATAAAACCAAGATAATGATCGAAAGATCTACATTTTGATTCAACTGTTTGTGGGTTTGAATCTCATCTTGAGTTTGAGTGCTTATAATTGTTTGGAATCCACTTTAAGCTGTAGGGTTCTGTCTAGTTATTTCTTTTGCGCACAAAATGACCGCTGAACGACAAACCAAACCTGAAGCAAGCCACAAAATACAATAACAGTGAATTTTCATGTTAATTTTTTGTACTTTTTTATATTTAAAATTTTTTTTATTTTCCAACGTGACCACTCATATAATCCATTTTTTAAAGTTGTTTCAATGATAAGCTAACAACTATTACCCAATTGAGAGGCGATTCAAAAAAATTTAAAAATTACTATTTGAAGCTCACTTCAAAGCATTGAAACTTAAGAATAAATGATTTATAAGAATTATTAGACCTTAAAATTCCGAATAAAATCACCAATGAAATAAAAAAATACAATATTTATATAAAATATGCCATAAAAAAGGTAACTTATATTATGTATGTGATAAAAAATCCGGATTCTTACATTTTTTTGACATTATAAAATTCATCTTCCTGATTTATTCTATCTAACTGAGCCGGCAGTGAAACTAGCTTTTACATCATAATCAGTTCCGGAGTAATAAATTTACACAACCTATTATTTAGAAAAAATTTTTTAAATTAAGTAGTGAAACAAGTTTTAGATTACGAAGAGGCAGGAAGGGGAAAAATTGGGAACTATTTTTTTCAAATTATCTTTTTAGAACACCACGAATCTAAAGGCTAGGATGATTAAAATTCTAATCTTCATTCTTCTTCGTATAATGCGTGTTTGACCTCTGGAAAACCAAAGCTTCAGTAAAGAAGGTTTTAATTTAAATTCTTTGGGAAAATCCGTTGATTTATAAAATAAAATACTATTTTGTGATTTGGTAGGAATCTTAAAAACAAGATAATACATTGTTACGGAAAATAGCCATGGTAACGTCATATTTTATTAAAGTTTCATAAAATAAGGCACGTGCAGTGAACACTTATAATTATACTTCTCTCTTATGAAGAATGTTAAGATAACAAATTTTACTAAGCTCATTTGTTGCTGCTCCAGCGTATTACATTATACCTAGATCTGAGATAAGCTTTGACAGTTAGGTGGAAGCGGCTAAGTGGTATACTGTCATTTTAAGCAGTATATCAAACAACCCATAATAATTGATCTGCCATTCTCAGAAGTATTTTATTTGGAGAACATTGAAACCATGACGCTTTCAACGTGCCCCAGCCGGCCTTAGTGAAAAAGACGAATCTTCAGTTAAGTATAGATTCGAACTCACTACCTTCCGATAATGAGAAAGAAGTTCTAACCAACATTCAAAATTCAATGTTTTGTACCAGATTAACAACCTCATCTGCAATAAATCAGGAACTATTGAGCACAATTGTTGTTATCCTACTGGAAGGGGGCTTGGTTTGTTAGTCTCTCAACGATCATTTTTTGTACACGATGGCTAATTACACCGGCATCTACGAATTAAAGTGGATTCTGAATCACTACAAATATCCAAGCACAAGGTGGGATTCAAACCCACGAACTAAAAGCCAGAGTGACTATTAGCTCGGCTACTGGGAGAAGGCTATGAAGATGGCGAAAAATTTCAAAATGAATAAATAAATCCCAATGAAATTTGCTCTTTAATCATGATGTGTTGAAAGTAATGATAAATAAATTATGATGAGATTCGAAAGTGATAAGATGCACTAAGAGAAATGAGTGTTAGGATTTCAGCAGCGTTGTTAATCCGAATCATCATTCATCATATTCCAGTAAAATGAATTCACCTGAAAATGTAATCATTAGAAAATAAGTTTTCAGGGAAACAAGTAGGCATTTTCGATTTCATTTTTCACAGTCTTTATGCTCTCAATTTTATTTCTCTATTTAAGCCACAATCAATCTAAGTTGACAGGAATATTCATGCACTAAAAAGCAATAATTCACTTTTTGAAAGTTTAGGAGAAAAATATATTCCACGATTTAGAAACCAATTATTACTGTATATTTAGAAATCGAAATATTCATAAAATAAGGAGCAACTGTAAGAAATCACACTGTTAGATCTTAAATGTAACATTTTTTAAAAATTAAATCTTACAACTGTAATAAGGCTAAAGTAAACGCTTTAAAAAATTATGAAAACGTAATTTACAAATTTGAAATAAATAGGTATGCAAAAGAAGTAGTGATAATTATTACTTAGTTAATTATTTTTTGGAAAAGCATATTTTTACAGATATAATTAATAACATATTAAAAGCTTTTTATATTGTCATTTATAGTAATAAATATTAAAATTTATAAATATCATCTATATTATATTATGTGATTAGCAATCAATCATGAATTTAGCAAGAAATTATTAAACACAGCTATCTGTGAAAATCCTTATACACAAAATCATTAAATTAAAAGATTTAAACAATCACTAAATTAAATATTTTGTAAATCTTTAATTTCAGACTTTTAAAAGATTTATCAGTCTAATTATTTAAAATTTTAATGTACTTCTTCCCTTAAAGTATGGAAAATTATTTTTCAATTCATGAACTATTATAGAAAAATGAAAGTATTCATGATATTCTCTTACATACCTTCTTCTGCAAATGCATCCATCATATCATATCTTCCGTTTGAGACTTGTACGTGACCAGTCGTTAAATATAAGAATAAAGAGAACAAACTGACACTTCCCTGTTTTAAAACAAAAAGTAAAATAAAATCATATTATCGCTCCAAATTTAAAATTATTTACATAGGAAATTAGCTTGTAATCTATTGCTTCAATAAAAACTTACTATTAGAACAGGTGGTCTTTCAAACAACATTATGAGGAATAATTTTATAAAACATTTTACGAGAAATATAAGTTTTCATAAGTACATCAAAAATAAAATATCTTTTCATAATGTTATTGACCAAAAATATGTGAATAAATAAATTTCAGAGACTTTTTAATGAAGCATTTTTTTATTTTCTAAAAATATTTTATTTGTATTTCCATCATCTTCAGATTTTTACTATAATACAACTATGAATAGATGCTTTCTTTATAATGAAATAAAGTGATGAATTCTTAAGAATTTCTGCAGCTACCATAAATTACAAGTTTAGTTTAAAAAAGGCAGTTATTTACAGCTAAAATTTCTTTTAAAGTTAAAATTTTGAGAAAAATAATTTAATGTGACTGTTAATAATGTATGAACAGGCATCAATTTCGAAAAATTAAATAACGAATTTTCAAGAAAACAAATTAAAACACGAAAAATTGGTATTTATAAAATGTAAGGAGGAATTAAAATAAATAAACAATTAAAAAACCTTTTTATTATTGAAGAAACATTTAAAAACATTAACCAACACAATTAACATTTTAAATTTTAATCTATAGTTAAATATATTAATATGAAAACTTCTGATACTAGAAACTATTTTTTGACTTCAGAAGCAATTTAAAAAATTAAAGGAAATTAGGAAAGCTCTTTTGCAAACAATATTTTATAAAAAGAAAATATTTAACAAAATTTTATTATAAAAAGATTTATGTTTATTCATGTGATAAGGTTCAGAAGAAAAAGTGAAATAATATTATTGAATACTTCATTAAGAGTTCTCTACTATATTTGACCTTCTAGCTAATCGATTGTTGCCCCATTTAAATAAATATATAAATGTTAAGCTCTGTCAGGTTGCCGTAGTAACGAAGACTTGAAATAGAGTCTTTTGTTTTTAAGTTGATATGAGATTCATGCTACACACACAATTAGATGATTGATTCCAAGTTTAAAACTACATCTTTTGTGAAAAAATGAAATTAAACTTTACTTTCTGTGTCATTGAATTAAATGCTACTAATATGAAAATAGATTTTTAAGTATTGATTCAAAAACAAAATGAAATCTTCATTATGATCTGATTCAAAGAAATTATGAAATTTTTAAAAACTTTAAACTTATATATATTCCAAATCACGCATACAAACAACGCTAGTGGTTACGTTAATATCATAAGGTATATGTATTTCTTTTTTACGCAGTAGAAAATAAATAAAAATTATTTTCATGTAAATTTTTGAAAATAATAATTTTTCTATATAATATATTTACAAAAATTTTGTTAATATATATAGATGATGGTTTTAATATATGGATGATATATATAGATGAAAATTCTATTCAAAGAATCCAAAACAGAAAAGAATCTTAGACAAATTTTCCAAAACTAACTTTTCTGTTTCAGATACTAGGTTTTTTTTCCTATAATATTACTATTATCCTTTAATTTTCTCTTTTTTATAAACTATTAAAATGATTCTCAACTAATTAGGCCTAAGAAAGAAATTAATTTTAATCTGAATTGCAGCTCTTACATTAAAATTTTAATTCAGAATTCAAACTTAAAAAATGTTGAAATATTTTGTATGGGAAATGTATACGCATATTTGTATGATTTTATTTCAGTTGCAAAATGATATTGGTTACATATATAGGAGTTGGAAAATTAAAAGCCATCATAATAATCACTATCGATTAATTGGTTCAACCATTATTCCTTTGTGCCAAATGGTATAATGATATATCTGCAAAATTATTTTATCAATGAAAAGAATGTTTAAGTTTTCCTTGTCTATTAAAAAAAAAGTATTAAACATTGACAGTTGAAGGATACCTGAAATTTGTAAAACACAATTTAAGAACTGCTATTATTTATAGACATTAAAGCGCATTACAAATGATTTTCAGCTTTAATTCTTCTTAGTAAAGTTTCCTTGTAAACTAATAAATATTAATGAAGGTAAAGATCCATGGAATTTTTTTCCATCTGAAATGTGTTATCTGGTAAAATGGAAATGATTTTTCAACGCTATTATGAGACTTAATTTATTTACTTGAAATCTTTTAACAATTTAAAAAAAAATATTTTAAATCCCAAACTTTCTGTTATAATTTTGAGAGAAAAATAATAAATTCCCCTTTTAATTCATGAATAATATAAAAAATTGTTGATTATTTTTTTTTTTTATTTTTCTCAATCTGTATAATTAACGATTGCTTGATTGACGAAGCATTTAAGTTAAGCATACTTTTTAAAGTTTTAATATGATATGATTAAGAATTTCTATTTTTATTGATTTCACAAGCAATCAATAGTTTTAAAATATAATTAAATATATATGCCATTTCGTAAAGTTTTTTTTTAAAAATTCCACACTAATGCATCAACAAAAAGTATTATATATACAAAACGTTCCACAAATTCGTGAAAAATTTAAAAATTTATAAAAATAAAAAGAATTGCAATATGTGAATGCAGTTGGTAACAATTTGATTCACACGAAAAAGGTACACGAAAAAGTTTAATTAAATTTTTTATCGATAGAGGGCGATTTACGCATTGAAGTTACAGTCAATATGCAAATCAGAGCTCTTTAAAGTGAAGAATGTACAACAGAAATCTTGCATCTCACGAATCTTTGGCACGTACTTAAGATTCAAACAGTGGTGTTGACGTTGTTGGAAAAAACACTACTTGTGAAGCTTTTCCATTTCATCCACAAATCACCAGGTGAAACTGCCCGAACATTTCATTCACCAAAAATAAAAGTAATGGTCCAATAACTCAAAATAAACTCTTCTATCTAGTATGAAGTTATAAAGAAACGGAACATACATTAAGCCTCATAAAAGTAGAGAATTTTTATCAGAAGCTCGAATCTTAGCTGTTGTTTCTCAAATAGATACTTCAAATACATAGGTGAACAGTCCATGAATGGGGTAAGTAGCATAAAAGAAGTGATGCGAGTAACTGACACACCGAAGACATCAGTATACCGTATATTTCATGACGTGTTACACTTTAAGTTACAATCCCTTTATGAGTTCACAGTGATGCAGCTAAGTGAGAGAAATTCTTGAAGTGGTATCACACACAAAAATCGCAGGAGTTCCACAATGACTGTATAGCATCTTCGGAATTAATAAGATTCATTTTTTTTTATTGCATGGATCAGTCAACAGCCATAATTGTCGCGTCTTGGAAAAGCAGAACCAATAAGCCTTCACTGAAGAGCCGTTATAACCCAGCGAGGGAAAATTTGATGTGACTTCACTAAGTCCATAACTGTGTGTTCTTTTTCCTTTGAAGAATTTTATGCAAAAGATGTGCTCAGTTAAAGAAGAATGGTACTAAAAATGATATTGGGTTTATGAAATTTAATCTGTTAATGTATTAAAACTCAGGCAAGACGGAATATTGTATAATATTGAATCATTCGTGAAGCAGTTTATGAAAAATAATTTGGTAGGCTTGACTATCAAATTATTGTTGTTGTTAACAGTTGTTGTTGTAAATTGAATGGCTCCCTCGCACTATACATAATATATATATGGTATCCAATAAATTTGCAAATAATTTAAAAATTTATGTAAGTCGAAAGAATTGGAATGTGAATGCGGTTGGTGACAAACTTATTCTCAAGAAGGATGACTTCTTTGACAGAAATAAATTTTTTAGTTCAAAGTTTTGTTGGTAATGGGCAGACACATTCAAAAGAACAAAATTTCACTTAAACCTACATTTACTAGCATTCAGACTAACGCTTACAATTATAACAGTAATTGTTGTAAATGTTCACCAGCTAATAAATTTATTCTTTGCAACGAAATGAGAATTCGGAATGCAACATATCAGGATAGATGCAGGAGATTTCGTGGTGTATGACTTTTTTTAACTCCGTTTAAGAGGATAAGATCCGTTAAGACACTCAAGATTTTAAGTAAAAATCGTATAAAAAATCAACTGGTATCATGTCCTTGGTGCGAGGGGGGTATTCATTCTACAATAACAATTGATTAGTTGTTCTTCATCTAATATGCTTAGCAGAAACTGCTTCTCGGAAGATTCAAAATGAATGATACCCCGCCCTGCCCGAATGTTAATGTATAAAGGAGATTAAGTTCCACAAACTCGGTATAATTTTCGTCTGTTTAATTTTTAAGCAGCGTTCTGCATTAATTGAGCACATCTTCCAATTCCACTTTTAACGGGACTTTTCAAAGAAATTAGGATCCACAGTTATGGATGCGGAGAAGCCTTATCGAATTTTCTCTTTTGGGGAATGTAGAGGCTCTTCAGTGAAACCACTGAGTAATGCTGTGATTTCATGGCATGCTACTTATGTCACTTCTCATGCGATATTTACCCCATTCGTAAACTATTTACTTAAAATATCCATGAGCCCCCACTATAGATAAAAATTTTAAATCTCTGGCCTCTCATGAACTAAAAAATCCCCTTTCTTACCAATTAAATTATTGCTAACCACATTCACATATTCCAATTACTTCTATTTTTGTGAATTTTTTAAATCGCTTAGGAATTTATGGAACCAGCATATTTCGAAAGAGTGATAAAAGTAAAAAAAATATATATATGAAAAACTGGGGGGCATTGTAACATTGTAATTTTGGAAAGAATAGAGATATACATGTATTTTTTAAAATAAGATTTGGAGGTCAAATTATTTTAATTATTGGAAAAAACTATTCTAAATTAGAGTATTGTGTAAATTGGCATATTATTGTTTTGTATATAAAACTTTTAGACAATTCTTGTAATGGCAATAATTCTAAGATTTAAGTTTTGAATTTTACTATTTTTAAAACAGGAGAATTAAGACATTTTTTCTTTCTATTATAATATTTCTCCTTTACATTTCTTACAACAAAATGCATTAAAATATGGTTACTTTACGCAGTGACGATAATATAAATAACTTATGCTGCAGCTAGTAAATATAAATAACGTATTTCCAAAAAGTTTGATAAATTGAAATACATTTTAATGAATCCCTTTACATTTATAACCAATCTTTAATGAGTATAACTTTAATGAACTGAAGAATAGTTTGTGAATCGAAGATTTAAACAGTATAGAACAAATAATTAATGTCATATAAAACACTTGAAACATATGAATTGATGATAAGAAAAAAATATAGTCACTTAACCTATTTAAATTACTAATAAATACAGTATAAAGTCAAGATTACTTTTCTTCCTTAATAAAGTGACAAACATTTTAGAAAATTGCTAATGTTAACACAACTAATTCTTTAAACAATAAAATACAAATAATTATTTTTGAATTTTTAAACATTTTCTTTAGCAGCAATCCTTAAACCTTAGTTAAGTTCTTGCACCTTTTTATTATTCAATGAATTCTCATATTTTAATCAAATTTTAATGAAAGGTATGGTTTCTTTGTCATTTTACGATAATTTTTCTGCACGCGAGAGCTAATTAGATCAGTAACTACACATTAAGGGGGATTCCTAACCACTGCAAGTATCCAAAGTCATGGTGGGATTCAACCCACTTACTGTTAAACCGAAGACAAGAGTGTTAACCACTCAGGTATCAGCTCGGCCAAATGAGTGTAATTTAATTATTTTTATATAAACCTGTTATAATGTTTTTAGTACAACCTTATATTTACCTTCTATTTTATTGATTTTAAAAATATATTAATTAATGATTATTAAACGCTAAGGAGCTATTCTTTATATATTTTTTATAATTTATTAGCAGTTAATAACATGATTTAATTCAGAAAATAATGCTTAAGACATTCATATTTCAGTTTAATATGATACAAATATTTCTAAAATCTATATAAATAAGCTTTTTTATATTTCTTCGCCAAATTTTCATCCGGAGTTAAACTCAGAACGGTTGCTCGGAATGGAATGAAACTTATAAGAATGTCAGTCTCAAGCGAACTTAAAATAAAAACTAAGTTTCCACTATAAAGTTTATGATGGCAGAGTTTTTATATTTAATTTAAAATATAATTAACACACTGATTTGAGCTCCTGTAAAGGTACTCATATTACCATGTAATTAATTTAATCTAAATAACATTCAGCAACATTTTTCTCACTTCAAGAAGGAAACGAATGTTCTTTTTCTCTTTTTGAAATTGTCACGTATGCATTATCGCTCTAATTAGAGGGAAAATATTTACTGTAATGAATTTAACTGTATTTGCGTTTCTTTTCAAAAGTGTTGTTTTTTATGTCTTCAGCGAATGCATATTCTTCTTTCCCAATTCTCAGAAATGCATTGGAACGTGGATAGATTCCCAATCTTAGTATTTAGTAGTTCTTTAATTAAAAAGAACTTTCAAACATTTTATACTTTATTCGTAGGTAAAGTATGCATATATGGTTTTGAGAAAATCTTAGTTAAATTAATTCGCGTTATTTGTTAACCTGCAGAACGTTATGTTTTCACGGTCATAAATTGAGTCTGAAATAATTTAAGTAATTCTATGAGTTTGAGTTTTGTTAATATAGTATGCCGTATGTGTAAAAAAAAAGTAATGCATGTTCTGATTTATACTACATAAATTCTGTTTGCTATTTCGACTCATTAATTCCGGAATCCTAGAACGTTTTCTCCAGCTAAAATCCATACTAAGTAGTCATGCGATAAGTGAGTTGTCAACCATAAATTCATCAAACAAGATGTAAAATTATTTAAGCTGAAGGCGGTGAAGCAGAGACATTTATATAGTAAATATTATACTTAATGACAGTAATATTCTACTCTGGCATTAATCATTAGTAATACTCTACTTGCTATAACATTTTTTTTGAAGGTCATTCATTTGTTTCGATATATTTACATCGATTGAAATAAATGTGAAATCAACCTACTATTAAAATGTATTTAGTAATTTTATCTATGGAGAATTTTTTTAATATTTTATTAAAGAAATTTAATTTAAAAGCATTTTAAAATGATATAATATTAAATACATATTTGTTCTATGGTATTTTTTTGCGAACTTATAACAATGTAAGAAACTTAGTAATACAAAATAATGCCTACGTTATAAATGTCATTACTACCTTTATTTACTTAAATTATTTTTAGAGCTTAAAATTTTATTCCACAGCAGAGAAAATTGCAAATATTAGTATAAGTATTTATGTATTTTTCAATCACAAAGGGGTAGTGATTAGGTTAAATTTTTCACATTTTTCTAATTTTTCAACATTTTTGGCAACAATTTTTCAAATTTCTTGGCTTCAACTTTATATTAATTTAAGTTAAATACGAATGTTTGAATTAATTATGCATTTCTGAAATTAATTTTATGCTGAGAAAATTAAACCACGCTATTTCATTCCCGAAATTAAAAAATTTTTTAAAAATTTTTTATAATATTCAACAAAATGATTTATTAGAAATATAATTAATATATTTGATGCTCTAAATTAACGTTTACTGGAAATGAAAATTTATGAAAATTTTCGGCAAAATTTCTTTGGATATAATCTTTAATTAAAATGTTTAATCAATAAAATAGTTAAATTATATAACTACGTATCCTGAAAAACTTTGATTTAGATTTGTGAAAAGAATTTGTTCTTCCCTTAAATTAAACGAAGATAAACTGCAGGCAAATTTCTCAAATATAAATACGATGATTTCAATTATTTATATCAATTAAATATTAAAGAATCCTTCTTATTTATTTAAAAAGAGAGACAATATTATTATTCAAAAAACACGAAATCAATAAGAAATTGGAAAATTCCTTAAAAAGGAGCTACTGTTTTAAAGGATTTCAAATATCGTAACAATGATTAAATTTGCACAGAAATAATATAAAACTTGTATCTTTATAAATAAGCTAAAATATTTACTGAGTTAAATTCTAATAATATTTGATATGTTAACATAATTTGAAAAAATAAAAATATTCATATATATTAAGGAACTCACCCAGAAAGATAGAATCGTCTGCATCATAAGTTTAATAAAAATCGCGTCTGCTATTTCTTAAAATGAAGAGAAGTGCGGGTCTAAATTCTAACTACTTTCCACGGATACCATGGAATGTAATTAAGCTACCTTCTTGGAAGGGATGAACTTCGTTAGAGAAAGTGGTGAGATCGGGAGGAGGAACATTTCTCGGAACTCGTCCTCTGACCTTGTCTTTCATTCGAAAGGAACGGTAAGGTGATTAGAACTCTTGTTCTAAAAACAGTAATTGTTTAATTTCTGAAGATCAGATCGTTTCGATGTTTGCCTTGTGCGAGGACATGCTTTATTATCAGAACATATATAACAAATAAAATATTTATATTCCCCTCATTAATGGTTTTGTTTAATTTCATTGAATTTTCTTAAGCAAATAATGAAAAAATACGACAACCTTAATAAGAGAAAGAAAAAAAATTCAATATTTTTAAGAATTAAGTCAAGTTTATAGCAAAAATGTTTGAAAAATTTTCAAGTCTTGTATATAAAATTCTTATCTTATTTATCCGGTGGATTTTTGTTTGGATTTCAATTGAGAATAACTGTGACCATACGAAATAGAATGAAACTTCTTACGATGGTGATCTATGACGAGCAAAAAACACATGTTATTTTTCATGTTGATTTTTGTATTCGTAATTAATTTAATCCGTAACTAACATTGATATGATTTCATTATAAATTTGCTTACGATGTAAGGTACAAGTAAGATACAAGGTACGATGCAGTTCGGGAACTTTTTTCACCTTAAAAACGGAGTTGTCTGGTTCTTCCTGATCTTTTCTCAAAAATTTCATCCTTGTTAATATTGCAGGAATATATATATAACCCACCAATCTATTCACATATGCATTATTTTACCATTTCAATACTTAAAATGTGAGATAAATAGGCTGATTTGTCATACAATATCATATTATCGTTTTACGTTTTTAGACTTTTTTATTAAAAATTAAAAAAAGTTATTTTCGAAAAAATTGTAATTTTTTTCTCCCGCAACGAATCTTCTTCTTTTTTATTTATTTATTTATTATTATTTTTTTTAATGTTTTTCGAATGTGCCACCAATCGGAAAGGCATTGGAACGTTGATAAAAAGAAATCCGACATTAATATTTAATAACTTCGTAAGAAAATGAAACTTTTAAAGGTTTCATGCTTTATTCGATTTATTTTTGTCTGTGTATACGTGTGGCATCATTTCTTAGGTCAAATAACATTTTGAAGATAGCTAAGCAAAAATGGTAACTATGGTTACATTTTCCAAATTGTAATTCCCCCCCCCACACACACACAAAGTTAGCTATGCATTTTGTATTGGAAAAAAGGTCTGAAAAATCTGGCGTACTAAAAATCCGCTAATTCTGTATATAATAAAAAAGAAAAAATTTTAGCTAGTCTGTAAAATGTAGCTTGTATAATTTCGCATGAAGTAAAAATTGAATTGCTTAATACACATTCTTAAACACAATATTAACAAAAATATTTTATCATATATTAAAAGTTAACATTTACAAAAAAATTTGAGAGACGTATTTAAATAAGAATCATATTAAATAGATATTTTTTATTTTCTAAAGCTTTGTAATACCAGAACATTATCAAATGCGGCATTAATTTTGCGAGGAATTAAATTTGAGAGATATTTTTGAATTTAATATTTGAATACTTATTTGAATAAATTGTAATTATTTTGCTAACAAATTATTTATATATGTGTACATAAAAATAATATAAAATTATAATAGAGAAAATTTAATTTTTTTCAAGGAAAATCTTACAATATTGACCATTCTCCTGTAATCTTCAGTATTAAATAAGATTATATAAATGTTTTAATTAAAGTTACTTTGGTTGGTATCACAAATGACGTTTAGAACTTCAGAAATATTTTAATAATTGCAATAAATCGGGCTTAACAAAAAAAGAAGTATTCCTGAAAATTGCAATTAATTAGTTGTATTAAAATCAGTTTAGAAATTTGAACATTCAAAAAAATTTTTAGTGAAAGAATAAAGTTATAAATGCAGATAATGAAACTCATAATATCCTATGTATAACATAGAAAAATCCATCCCCAAATTTTAAATTAATTACTGAGCTCTTATAAATGCTCCAAAATTATACAAAAACAAAATTCATTTACAACTAAAAGATATTATACAAATTCATCACATACTGGGTAAATTTTTTCTTATTTTACCTGATGAGCGAACAGTAAATAAAATCACCGCATTTATAATGAGTGTTTCTCATAATTAGCGCGTGTGATAAGAAACGCTTCTCCATAAAAATCAAGGTGTGTGTTCCTAAATGAATCATGATTTAAAACTTTTTATCTCATTGCAAACACCTAAACTAAACGAAAGCACAATGTTTTTGTAATTTAAAAGCTGAAATAATGAATCAGCGTCCTTTATAATAAAAAGGTGTGGTAATTACAATAACTTTTATAATACTTTTGCTACAGGGTGAATAATGATGGAAATACCCATAATGCAAAACAAATAACTTAGTAGAGCAATTTTAAAAAAATTCTAGCCGTATTACTTTTTATTTTTGAAATTCTTTTGATTTTCTATGAGCACATATAAAACTTTTGGGAATGAAAATATCTGAAGGCACATTTATGTCATTATACACTCTAGTGTGTGTTGCATAGTGCGAATCTTAAATCAAATTTAAAATTTCTGAACAAAATGCAATTTCTTATTCTACAAATGTTCAGTATTACTCCCTTATGGCATTGACTTTTTAAATATTTTTGTATTTTTTAAGGATTTTTTTTTTCATGTTCACAGTGACGAAAATAGTAAAAACATTGCTTAAAAGATATTACTTTTCAAATATTTCTAGTCACACTTATTATATCTTTCTTTTGTCCGATAATCAAAATGAACAAGTAACAAATATCTTTCTATGAGTGTCGAAAGTGAACCTGGTTTTCACAACAAATAATATTTGCTTTTCCATTCATTATAATCATTACATTTTTTTTGATAGTTTGCTTGTAAGGATTAGTTTGTAACATTCTGTAACTTAAAATTTTATCTAAGTATTTAGTTACGGAACAACTTCTTGATTCAGTTTTTCTGTAAGTGGATTTCATAGCTAGGTTAATTAGTCTGCATGAAATTGTCTTATTACAGATAAATTCAATTCAATGAAATAGCTATAGAAATTTCATTTATCATATCCAGATGGGATCGGCTTAATATATATATATATATATATTAAAAAGTTTTTTTCGTCTAACAAAAGTTTTGCTCAAATTTCAAGAATTTGGGGTGGGATTCAACATTGCGATGTTGGAATTTTGCTCGTCTAGACTTTTTCTTTAAGGATTGGTGATTTTACGCTTCGTTAATTTCTTTTTCCTTTTCTTTTTCTTGTTTTTTCTTTTACAGGAAACCCTGAATTGTTTTCCCCTGACCATGTTCCGAATGTTGATGTAAATGTATGTTCACTATTAAATGTCAAAATTTTGTAAGCTGTATTCTATAGAATATTCTTGTAAGAAGCTAAAATAAAAAAGGGATTTTTTTTCCACTGTGTCTTCATTTGAGTGCAGGTGAGTAAATATTATATTTCTTTTCACAGGATTTGATGAAGCCAAAGTGATCAACTGTTACTGGGTACGCCATTATGCGGTCATGACTTTCCCTTTGTTCTTGAAAACACACACTTTTTTCCCATTTTTCTTACAAATTAAAGTTAAATTGTTAATTATTAGAATATTTTTTCAGGTTAAATCACTTTGAGATTTTATTCTTGATTTCATTCTTGTTGATATTTATGCTCAGGAAAATGTTATATTTCAATATTAATTGAGAGAGTTTGGCCTTGCGCCATTTTTTTAGAGGAATTTTAAATTTCTCCACACGTTACAATATATATATATATATATATATATATATATATATATATATATATATACAATATTGATAGCCATTAAAATTAAGAACCAGACTGGAATAATCTTGAGAAAGACAAATGGCAAGAACAGAGGATTTTTAAATACGTGTATGTTTAACATTTCCACACATTTGGACGACACAAGAGACAAAAAATATCTGAAGACCACTGCATAAAAGAAAAGTAGTGCAGTGGATTTCTTATTCGTAACTAGCTTTGTAAATCCCAAATTTTCCCAGAATATAATGCTATGCTTGGAATAAATAATAATAATAATAAATAAAATAATATTTACTAGAAAATGTCGATGGAGTCATTATCATTGCCCATAGTAATTAATATCGTTCCATGATATTGCTACTCGCACTGGTCGAAATCCAGCCAGTGTCATGTGAATACAGAATCATACTGAGGTTTGCTGAGGACTATAATGAAGGCATTAAGGATCTCAATGCCCTCCCATGACAAACACACAGACATTTTGATAGAGGCCTGGCAAAACCGTATAACCATATCCGTATAAAATTAGTTATAAAATGGGCTTGTTTGTAGCACGTCGAATATCCATTCGTGATGACTCTTTAAGTTGTACGGATTGTGGCTCCTTTAAAAATGCAGTATAGATACAGGTGGAGATTTTAGTGTGTCTATTAATAAAACTGGATACAAGAGGGATACATGTCTGAATTCTATCATTTAAGACATTTTATAGAACTCATATTGAAACTATAATTTTGAAAATAACATACTACTTATGTCACAAGTGATGGTGTGAAAAACAGGCATTTTTAGAAATAACAGTGTAGATAAACTTGTTTTTCGTTTAGAACTATTTCCAAATTTGTATTTTCCTGTTATGTATAATCTGATTATGAAGATAATCAGAGATATATTATTGAATGCATTTTATTTTAAATATGCTTATTAGTATAAATGAATATTCGCCACGATTAATTAGTTTAAATTTAGTAAGCAATTAAATTTAATTTAAACTAATTACTGATTAACTTTATATTTAATCTTTAATTTTATATTTCAAAATAAAAAATAATCTGGAGTTTTGTCAATGCCCTCCCATCAACGAGGCTGCCATTAAAAAGAAAAAAAACATGGTTTTTATTTATTGGTTAACACATTTGTATTATTGCTGATTAACATTGTAACATTTCATTTAAATTAATCTAAGAGATTTAAATCAAAGATTGAAACTCTCTTATCAATTTCGAAACGTACCTTAAAGTAGCTCTTGTGTAGATTTTTAAAAATTTTCTATGGGAATTCTTTCTTATTAAATTAATATACTCAAAACACTAATGACAAATGCAGTTTCGAAGGTATCTACCAGAAAAAATAATGACATATCATACAAATGCACATGCAGCCGTGGCCTTATTAGTTAGGGCGTTTGTTGAAAACATAGGAAAGTAGTTGTTTCGTATCCGACCCAATCGAGGATCTGTTGTTTTCACTTATGGTGGGTTGAGTAAGTTAAATATGTAGCTGCCGCAATGTTCTCCATGGGAAATGATACCACTGGGTGTGGCAGGGCGAATTTTGGAATCTTCTGCTTGGACCCTGCTTTTAAATTAAGAAGAACCACCCGGTCTCGGGATCGCGATGGCACATCCAATGGGTGTCCCTCTGTTTAAGGTGCTATCACTTCCACCCTTTGTTGAGCCGAAAAGGTAAAAAATCCTACTAGCCGCTCATTATAGAAAAAAAAACTTAAACAGCCATATGTTGAATTTTTAGCGTAAACTTTTGAATACTACCATAGTGAACCACTCTGTCTCTATCGTAACACACATCTGATTACCATTTTATACCATTGTTTCTCACACAACTAGTATGTCAGTACTAGTTTTGTGAGAAACAATACTTTCTGGTCAATCTTCAGAAAAATATTAGAATTATTAGGTTGTTTTTAAACTCATAACACTTCACAAAGAATACATACATATATACACGCGTGCGTGTGTGTGTGTAAGTATGCTAATTTTTTAAGGATGGCTTTTTATCAAAAACTAAATTTAGTCAACATTAAAATTTTCCTACATTTTAAATTTTTTAAAGTAAAATTTCTGCTTTGAGAATAAAATTTGATGTACTTTCTTTATCTAATTTACTTCATTATCTTAAAATTAAAAAAAAAAAGTTTCTTATAATTGTACAAATTTACTTATAGTAAAATCAAATTGATTGATAAATGTTCCTACAATTTGTGAGCATGAAGAAGCTTGATTCAAAATATATAGTTCCATTCCATGCAATTAAAGATCTTGCTTAACTAATCTTAACGAACCATATTTTTATTCGTGTAAACATCAATTATCAAATATAATGACAGAATGTTAGACGATTAAAAATAATGACATAAATCATAATTTTCTTAATATTTATGATATCTTGTTGTCTCTCTGCAGAATATACTATTTACATAATTATAAGTAGAATATCTATGGCAAATCTTCAACAATTTTAATGATTAACTTATTTTAATAAACAATTTACAATTTTTTGTGAGAGAAAAGTATAAAGTAACCAGTAATTTCATGCAATTAATTTCCTCAAAAACTTTAAGTATCACTTTGTCCTTTAGCTGTTTTGCCTCACTTCAAAGTAACACTGCAACTTTAAAAAAAAATGATACCCCACTCAAGATTCTGTAAAAAGATTAATTTCTCACTTACTTTTCCTATATTAAATTCTTCATGCCTAAGCACATCCTCATTTACTTCTACTTCAAAATTTTTACTTTTAAGTATAACATATTCATAGTAACGCACTAACTATAACTTCTAAACAATGGCAGTTGGCTAGGAATAATTAGAAGTCAGATTTTTATGTGTCAAATGAAATAAATCTCCGAGGGCATTAAAATGCTTAAAATAATTTTATTTGGTAATTTATCAAACAATAAAATTTAAATATTGATGTAGTTTATCATAGATACACGATTTATCAGTCATTCTGAAACTAGTGCTGTTTTGTAAAACTTTTACAAACTTATGTTAACTGATTCTTAACTGTTTGTTCAATTTGCAAGAAGGCATTTAAGCAAACTGTTAAATAAATATTTAAGTTATCAGTATCACAAAGAGTTGTTATAGTAATTTTCATTGTTAATCCATTTATGAAACAAAACTTCTGCAGTACACAAATATCAATTTTAAAAAAATGCACATTTCTTATTTGATTAGTTATAGAAATTCGAAACTTATAAGCCATTGAACTATTGACAATTTAATGATGAAAAAGAAAGATTGATGTGATATTGAACTTGCAGAAAGACTAAACTATATATAACTATTAAATAACGTAGTATTATTCTAAAATGAGATCAGATCTCGTTGGCAGAAATCATATGAGTCAATGCCAAACTTCTTTTTTAAAAAAAAATTTACTAATATATTTCCTTAATTTAAATATAAAGTTTAGAGAAAACTTAAGCTAATGTTTAACTAATTTGGACTCTTATGATACCTTTTGTTGCTGAATTCAAACCCGTAAACAAACCTACAATTTTGATGCTGAATCCTATGTACGTAGCGTGGTGGATTTGGCGAAATTCAGTAGGTATGTTTATGTATTGCTATTTCGAGATTCATAATTCTTTGTGGCTTATTCCTATTGTCCTGCATGGGTGTTAAAATGCAAAAACTTTGTAATAATATAGAATGTATACAATTAAAAGTTTTCTAAACCAATAGAGAAATATGTAAAAAAAAAAAAAAAAAAAAAAAAAAAAAAAAAAAAAAAAAAAAAAAATAAAAAAAAAAAAAAAAAAAAAAAAAAAAAAAAAAAAAAAAAAAAACAGAATGATTTTTTACTTTCTCATCATGTCTTTCATTGAAATCTCTTTCCAGTAGAAAAATGTTATTTTCAACAAGCACAATCACATCTTTCAAAAGAATAATTTATACAGTTTTGATACTATATATCGTTATTTTAATATACGCATGGAATTGATCTGCTGGATTGTATATCCAGTAGATAAACCACGAGGAAAAAACTAAGGGATTAGTACACTTTTATAAAAGTTTTTTTGTTATGCTATTGTAAAGCTAAATTAGCAGTTGAATGATTAGTTCTGTGCCCTTTGGTTCAACATTTCGTGGATTTGATTATTTTGGGTTTAAATGTTTTTAATGGTTCACAAAATTCATTTAATCTGAAGTCTACTCAAATTAGCCCTCATGAAAAAAAAATAACATATGAATGACAAACAAATCAATCCTCATTCTATCTCATTTTATATCTGCAGATTAATTTTGATAAGATGAAGTCAAAACCTGAGTTAAGGGAGAACAATATAGTAATTCCCCAATAGTACATAATTCTATCTCCAGAAATTGAAGACAACAGTATAATGGCTAGAACATTAAAATTAAGTGAAACAAGAATGTGCAAAAGACAGTTGATCAATTATAAGAAATTCAATTAAGTTTAATCAATAATACCATATTACTTAATTATACGAATGAAAAAAATAGAGATTGCAAGAAAGAAAATTTTTATCAAAATATTTTAATTACAGTAAGCGTTAAATTATAATCTGAGTCACAGAACTTTGATTCTATAGCTGAATAAACATTAAACTATTTTGTATTGAAGAGTTATTTTCAATATTTATTACACTTCATTAAACTGACTTTATAGGAATGTATTTATACTTCTGCCAGGGCTTATATGCTATCAAAGTAAAAATTGTATTCCAAAAAATACAAATACTTATTAATTGTACCTCAGAAAGAAGGTTATATGTCTCACCTAATTAAATGGACCGTATAGTAGGAAAAACTAATAAAATGCAGTTATAAGACATCTGAACTCAGTCATAAATCAGATATTTTTTTTTTTTTTCTAGATTTTCGAGCATAACTGGATACAGCCTACAGGAAAAAAATTTTTTTTTCTTCAAACTAAAGCATAGGGAAAAAAAAAAGCTGAATACCATTTTTATTTATTAAGCAAAAGAAGCATCGCAGTTGAAAACAATGCTAGTTTTAAATTTTTAATATATTGAAAAAATGACAAGTAAAAATACTTAAACATTAAGATTATCAAGAATTTAAATTTTTACTTTTATATAATATTGATTCTCTTTTGATTAAATTACACGCAAGTCAAGATTAATATATTAATAACAATATATTAAAGTTGATTAAAAAATTTATTCCAAATGGTACCATTTTCATATATTTTAAACAGCAACGCTTTTTGAAATTAAATGCTGAAAAGGTAAAGGGGAAACAGGAAAATGGGTGAAAAAGAATGATATAATAAAAAATCCAATTTTTAATTCATTTCATGGAACTTAGTATAGAAATAATTTAAAACATTTATACAAAAAAGTTGAATTAATGTAATAGCAACTTAAAATCAATAGGTTTTGTAAAATTAACATAAGTTTAATTCCCAATCATATACTTTCATGAATGAAAAAGAAAAAAGGGAGTCTTCATAGTAAAGAATAAAATATTTTAACAAAAAAATATGTCTGAATTATGTAAAAAAAAGTTATAAAAATGCAAGATTAAAAAAAGCATATTGTTCTTTTATAAAAGAAAACTTTTTAAAAAATCACAATTTAATTGGAAAAGCACTTTTTTGTTTTAAATGACAACTTTTAGTAAGCAAAAAAACACCAGGTAAACCAAGAGCTATAATTCCGAGAAGATTCTATTAAAACTTTTCAATTTTTAATAACCTTTAAAAACGAGATTAGATATATTTTAAAAGTAAAACATATTTGTTTCGTTAATGATTAAATGAACAAGATTATTTATTCTTGAACTGCAGAGTGGTTATATTTTTTTCTTTTATACTGCGCATACTTTTTCTCTTTACATTAACACGTTTGTCACTGTTTTTTTTTTTTTTTTATTTTATTTGCCTTCTCAACACTTTTTAGCTTAAAATCTGCTGTATAAAGTGCACTTTCTTTAGCCTCCACATAACATTAGATGATACGAACTTGAATATTTTCAGAAAGAAACAACTCAGGTCAAGACAAAATGCAAATGTTATACCTTTGATAAATCTTCTGAGTCGTGGCGCCATCTGTTATTTCTTTTATTAAACATAAAGGGATTTTTATCAAAACTTTACTGTTCGCTTTTCGGAGGGAGAACATATTTTATCAGATTATCGCGGCAGCGTAAATTAAGCGAAATTTGAAGTATTTTAAACAAATAATCCATAGACTATATGCAGGAAAATATGGTAATTAGTTTATAGGATTTATCACATTGATATGTTTTCTCATCAGTAAGAACCCAATAATGAAGTTCAGGTCTTGTATAGAAGCTTTTACAACATATTTCACATACAAAAGTTATTTCATTGGTATGTGTTAGATAGTGTATTTTGAGCTGTGAAATACGTGAGAAGATTTTGTTATGTATTATTTCGCTTGGATATAATTTATTAGGTATGAATATCTGTATGAAAAAGAGACCAGCCTTAAAATGAAAACTTTTATGACACATAGCACTAGCATCAGGTTTTTCATGAGAATAGTTGACAAAGTGGCTTTTTAATTTATTGTTTTTTGCTTAAATCTCTTACCATATTATAGTAGAGCAGCGACGGAATACAAAAATGTTGATTGAAAGCAATCAAAGAGAGAAATTTTTTCCCGCAAACCGCACACTTGAATTCGAAATTAATTACTAGTGTAAAATTGATAATTTTTACCATATTCTTAACAAATAAAATTCTTAGTTTAAGTGAGAACATAAATGTTTCTTTAGTTCAAATAATAGTGTAAAAGCCTTACAACAAATTTTATATTTTACAAATTTTCAAGAAAACAGCTGGGGTCTTTGATACTCCCATAATTAGGAAATTTGTTATGGCAAATAATGCACACAAAGGGTTTTGCTCCTAATTGAGAAATGGAAGTATGTGAATTTGGCAAAATTCGCTTGTTACAAAATGTACGCAAATATTCTTGTGTGCAGAAGCAACTAAATTTATTTACTTCTTTCCCATAAATATATTTAATGTGAATTTTTCCCTTATAGAAGCATCGTTTTATATGAAGGAAATCTTGTTCAGTTTTTCAAATGAAGATTTTAAATGACTAATCATGTTGAATAAGATACGAAAACTAATGCATCCAAATTTTCTTGAATTTAACATGCACTTTTTACTTTAAGTTAAGGAGAAACAATAAATTTAAACGTATAGATTTAAAAAACTTTCTGACTACAAAGGCGAGCTGGCCTTTGTAGTTAGAAAGTGAGGGCGTGGTGACTAGGTGGGATAGGCCGTTCGCTCTTGTTATTGAAAGGTAGTGAGCTCGAATGCTGAACTAAATTAGATCTCACATATTCACTAATAGTGACTGTGGCACATTAAGCATGTCATGGACGCAATGCCTTCCATGCGAAATGATACAATCTGGAAATGGCAGGTCGATTATTGGAGAACATTTTGCTTGATTCCTGTTTCAAAATTTCGATGATTGCCACCGGGCGGCTTCTATCCAACTGGTAGAACTCAACTAAGTTCTAGATGCTGGGCGCATGCTGATGACACTCAAAAGCTGTGTATTTAACGTTAATTTAATTTTTTTTTCTTTAACTCTAACTGGAAAAGTTATTGTTTATTTGGATGATATGGAGAGAAACTAGTCTCACACAAGTTTGTATCAACTAATGAAAGAGAATGAGAATGATTTTATGCTTCATGGTAGTATAAGAATCACTTATACCTAAAATACTGAAACTGTTATATTCTTTTACTTAATACATAATAATTTTTGTAATCGTTAATTTTGTATCAGTCTCTAAAATTTCGTACAATAATATATAATAATTTGAGCCTAACAGTTGTCGATGTTGAACAAAATCTTGATTCAAGACTAATCAAATGAAAATTTATCACACAATGTTACGTACATTCAATTTACTACTAAGCATGTAATAATTTATAAAATGAATGAAAAAATATCTCAAGAACAAAAATATCTCCCTAAATCTCTCTTATTATTACTGTTATTAATATCTACCAAAGATGAATTTACCGATGACGAAAATAAATTCAACACTTCTTTCATGAATACATTATAGAGGAAAAGAATTTACAATTTGATTAACCAGACCAGAAATTATCCCAGATGTGAGAACATTTAAAGCTCAACAAAATTACATTAAATTAAAATTATCTTAAAATTTATCTTTGATTCAATATCAAATTTAATCAATACTTATGTTAGTACAGGAAAGAAGCATACTCCATTATTATTTCCACCGTTTTAATCCACTAGGCAATTGAAATATGTATATATAAACAAAAATAGGGAATTAAAATTTAAATTAAAAAAATTGGATTTTTAATGTAAATAATAATTAAAATTTTTAATTTATATTTTTACGAAAAAAAAAATCTTTATTTTAAATAATTTAGTACTTCTAAACTTTAGTAGTAAATACTTATAACAGATAGCGCCACTATCTAATGTTTTATTCAGAAAATTAATGCATACGTAATCACTATTTGTCATACCATATATTAATGTATATAAATGATTTTACTTATTTTTTTTAATTATGTAGAAAGTATGAGTTAAGAAGATTAATAAGTTGTATAAAATTGACTTATGAAATTAAATTAAAACTAAATATGACAATTCTTCGCCGCTTATTAATCTGTTAACTCGCAGATTTACTTTTTAAATTATGCAGGGGGGGGGGAATAAATAAATAAAGAAATTTATGTAAACTTCAATTTTAATAAAGCATTACATGGTGGCGCCATCTGTCAAAAATGTTTACTACTACAGTCGAACGGTGCTGAATTATTTACTATGAAATGACAACACCGCTTTGATTATGTAAAGGTTATGTATATATTTAATAATATATGCTCGCAGAAAGCCAAACATAAATACTTATTTTTAATAGGGGCTTCTTTTTTTTAATACATTTTAATAATACTATTTCTTTGCGTAATTTGATACTTTTTACATTCCCTTTTTCAGAAAATATTTTTAAGGCAGCAGTATTTGCAATATCAAAACTTTTTATCCTAGCAAAATTTGACAATGATGTTTTTTCAAAATTGCTTGGATTTAATGATTTTATATTTAATTTTGAGTAATTTCTAAGAATAAATTATTCCTTAAGAATACATTTTTTACAAAGGAAAAGTCATAAGAGTAGAAGTTTACTATTACATATTTTTGTCTCAAAATCTAATATTTCTTAGTAAGCAAGAAAAATATTTAGTTTTATCACTTCCTTTTTAATTTACAATAATTATTTACATCTGATTAAATTAGGTGTTATGAATCAAATACTTTTGTGAATATTTAAATAAATTATATTTTACTTAATATGAATATCTTAAGAACATTTAAAATATTTGTAATACAATGTTCAAGTTCATTACTTCCACATAATATTGCAAAAATATTTCTGTTTACTTGATCAGAAATTACATTAGAAAAAAAATACTTTTCCAAAATTTCCTTAACATTTAGAGTTTTCTCATAAAATTCATATGATGTTAATTTACTTACTAATATTAAAACTTTTTTTTTTCCTCTTCGGAAATAGGATGATATAATAAAATGTTTCTACTGTGGTTTGCAATGGTTCTTTGATTTTCAGTAAGTTCACATCACATTAATTTTTTAAGGAAACGTGAGATCCAATATAGATATAATCAATAATTAAAATTAGGATTCTTCCTGTTTTCCTGACAAACTATTACATTTACTTTGCAAAAAACTTAAATTTTCTCATCTGGTTTTATTTTGAATTAATTGAAAATCTTAAAATAGCGTAGCGAATAATGTTCCTGGAGTACAAATAATTATAAGCAGTGGTTGATTTCATATAAATTCAATGGGTAAAAACTGGTAAATCAGTTGAATATCGTAAACTATAAATCGGTTTATTTAAATAAGAAATTAATTCTAACAAACTTGGCTAATTTATTCAGGCAAGCAATCATTTTTGACAAATTACTTTCAAATTTCAAATGATATTTAGCGAATTTTCTTTTTGAAGGACATATTGTGCAATCATTGAAGGAGGAATTCAATATTTTTTTTAATTGACTCTATGTTTTAATAGTTTCCTATTTCTAAGATTTTTTTTAAGAGACATTATCATATGAAAGATTGAAAACTTCATATGTATATTTTTATCAATTTTAAAACAAATTAGGTTGGCATGAAAAGAAATAAAAATTACACAGTTTTGTCAATCATGATATAAATTGTTATTTCCTAAAATAAAATTAAATAAATTTCATTTTCTTTTCAGCATTTGATAATAAAGTTCAGAGATGTTATGTTACTTTTTCAGTCCTTTTATTTCTTCCTTATCAAATTTTTGCAGAATCTCTAAACACTTAAGGATATGCACCTTCAGAAAGTTTAGGAATATTTAAGTAGTATTTAAAGCTTTTCCATCATTGGTTACCATCAATGATGAATTAAGAGTCATGTTATATCATTGTTCCGAATCCAAAATATGTTTCGAACATGCTACACTATTTTTTTGATATTTAAAAATCATTAGATCTTTTTTGTAAATAAAAAGTTTTCATTTGTTCATATTTTCAAAATCTGAAAATGTGAAATAATTTTCATCTGGACTGTTTGAAGTGCAAATTCGGTGCACAGTAATGCAGCATATTTTTGCAAAAGAAATATATTTTTAATATTATTTTAGCTATTTATTTATTGTTACACATAATTTGATGTATTTATTTTTGAAAACTTATTCTTTTTTAAAATTTTACGTTTCATTAGAATAGTAATATCAAAAATGATATAAAGTAAACATTTCTAGAACTATTTTATACTCACATAAGCTAGTACGATGCTAAACTAAATTTATACGTATGAATTCATTATTGAATTTCTAGGCATGTGTCTAAAATTGAAACAAACAAGATTAAATTAATGAATTATTATTTAAAACGAAGATATACTTACTTGATTAAATCGTCATGCCTTCAGTAACATAAAATATTAAAAATAATGTAAGCATTTTCACAAAATCTTTTTCAAGAAATTTCTTTAAAAATGTTTCTTTACAATAATACAACAGCTTGCACATTGGATTGATTTTTATTGTTATTATTTATAATCTAAATAAAATTTGACAGTAAAAATTTTCAAAATTGCAAGATAAGAAATACTAAACCTTTAATATTATTCGTTATTTTGAATGCTTTCTATACGTTTTCTATAAATTCGACATATTGAAACTTGACAGAATGTACAATAAAAATTCCCTATAGATACAAACTTTTGGTAACTTTATATTTTGACAATTCTAAAACTGAATAACTATAACCTTACTAAAGCTATCGAAAACATTTTATGATTCGGGTTATATGTTCTAGATTATAATATACATAATATTGAGTAATTTATTATTTCCGAAATCATTAATGGCGTTTTAAAGATATAAATAAAGTGCAAGGAAATGATTTTAAAAGTAAATGCTTGTAAGTTTAAAATTATGTAAAGAAAGTATAATTTAAATTCATATTAAAAAAAGCAAAAATCATGTGTTCTAAATACGTCATGTTATTAATGAAGTACTTGTAAAGTAAACATATACTTAGCTCAACAGTTTAATTTGACATGCAATTTAAAATACGAATTTTTGTAAAAATGCTTGAAAACTTGTGATTAAAATAATTGGGCAAAAATAAAGTTATTTTACTCACAAACACAAATAACTATTCGTTGAAGTACACACGAATTTGCATTTATTCTTCCCTCCGGTTAAGTAACCAGTCTCATGATTCTCAACTAACATAGCCTTGATTTCTTTTAAGGTAACCTTGCTCTTAACTAACAGTTAGCAGAATATTAAAATATGTTTATTTTTTAGATTAGATTATGTCTAATAAATGAATTTTATTTTTGTGAGTGATTATAACTTAAAATTTCCCCTAAATTAAGAAACATAACTTATAAAAAGTGAAATACAGAAATTCAGAGAGCGAACTTGTTAAACATGAGAAATTTATAAATTTATTTCAAACGCTTACTAATATTTCCTGCTCTTAAATGTGTATTTCTATATTTAGGAATATTACCATATATGGACATTAATGTATGTATATATGTAACTATATATGTTCTTTCACATACGAATATGACTTTTCCACGCGTATGAATATAAAAAGCAATTTCCTTTTAAAATACATGCTTAATAAAACATTTAAAATAATGAATCTACTTGAAAATATTTTTTAAAGTATGACCACATTATATACATGTAAATATATTTTTTACAATCTTATGGTTTGGGTGTTAACAAAGCTCCTTATCACATTAAACTTTATATACACATTTTTATTTTAATAGACACATTTAAAGAAAAAGCTAAACATTTACTGGTTTTATGCATTTTCTTAAAATAGAAGTCAAAATGAATGATCATAAAATTTTTAAAAGAATATTGACTAAACTTTTAATGCTTTAGATTGTTTTATTGCAATTTTAACGTATTTTGCAGAAATGCTTTAATTAAACTTATAAAATAAATTATAGAAATCAAATGTAAGCATTATAGATGCTTAACTAGATGTGATAAGCATTATATTTTATTTCGATGTCTTATTATTTGAAATTGTGATATTTCTAACAATATTTTAAAGAAAACTGAAATAAATTTTATTTCCAATCAATATCCAGTAAATTAACAATGTATAAAATTTAGTATAAGAATTTACATTTAAATAATTAATTTGTTACAATTTTAGTCTATTAAATTGAAATAATATCATTATTGAAAGCATCAAAACTGTATGAATAAATTTTGAATGTTAAATTACATTGAACATATATTTCACCCTTGAAGATATGTTTTCTATCAATAGCATTTATTTCCAACATTACTTAAAAGAGGAAACGAGAAAAGTTACTTTTAATTTGAATAGTTTAGTCATTAAATTATAAATGCTTAACGACTTTATGCTTTAGATAACTTAATTAGAAATCGCCAAAAAATGCAAAATATTCGTTTTAAATTTAATAAAGTAATGATTCATATGCATACATATAGATACATCCAACTCTAAAGTAAATTTAATTTACTTAATTTAAAGTTGATAAATATGGCAACCATTGAAATATAAAATATCATAATAAAATCTTTATTCATCATTATTACAGATAAACTTTTGCATAAAAACAAATTTTCGTCTTATAGTGAAGAGTAATTTCCTTCTTTTCAGATATAAGACTTAAAATTTTTTAAAGAAAACTTTATACTTAAGTCACATATTCATTATATATTGTGGTAACTGGTATAACAAGATGTGCGAGCGAAAATGTTAGTTTGATTCTACTTTGTATTCTTTTGGAAATACAGTATCAAATAACTGAAGGAAAAAGTGACATTTTCGGTATATTTTAATTTTTTACTATCGAAAAGGTAAAATGCATTTGAAGTAAATGAAAAGAAAAAAAATGCTCGATGTGTATGAAAATGTATTGACATAACACCAAAATGACATGCCCAAAATGGCTAGCAAAATTCTGATCAGACAATTTTGAAGTCTTAATTTTACTGAAAATTACTGAAAATTAGAACTTTCTGAAAGGGCATTTGGTGCTGATGGAAATACAATAAAAGCATTAATTGATGAAAACCAGTAATTAGCAACTCGTGAGATAACTGAAAAAATGAATTTAAGAATTCAATCTTTCATGATCATTTGAAAGGCCTGAGATTAATCACAAAATTGGGCGTGTGGTTTTTTCATGGATTTCTAGATAGAAATTAGTACCGCCGCTTGCTAGTTTCCTAACTCGCCAAAAACTTTTGCAAGTTAGATGGGATGCAAGTCCACATTTACCATATTCTCCATATCTAGCACCAACAGATTATTTATTCCAGTTTCTAAGAAGGCAAGGGAGTGTTGCCTTTACTTATGAGAATGCCAAAAATTTTTAGATGAGTTTTTACGCAGAGAACCAAAATTTTATGAGTGTGGAGTCATGCTACTTTTAAAAAGCTGGCAAAAAGTGTGGGATAAGAATCGTCAAAATATGATTCAATAAAAATGTTTATTCTTCATAAGAAAATCTACTTTCTTTTCCATTAAAAAAAAAACAAGATTATTTCCAAGAAAACCAAAAAATATTTTTGTTTTTTTATAGCTTTCACATATTTTTGTATATACACTTTCATTAAGCACTCTTCTTAAAAATTTCGTCAATACACAAAAATTTCTTTAAAAATTTTTCAAAAATTCAGCTCCCATAATTTATTGATCATTAATTAAATTATTTAATTACAAAATAGAAAATGGTTAATTTATTGGTTATTAATTAAACTTTAAAAATTGGTGTATGTTAAAAAATTTGCAAATTTCTCTTTAATTTTAATTAAAATTTGAATGATTTATGATTTGAGAGACTTGTTAAGAATTTTATATTAAACATTAAATATCGATATGTGTTTTATGATTAAAATAAAATAAAATATATTTCACAGCATTATGCTGAGTTTTTTTATGTATTAAAAATTTACTTTAGTGAAAAATAATATATTTAATGTCATATAAATTGCAAATAATCTATAAATCTATTAGCTAATTTATCGAGTCCAGTCAAAAAACTGATTGCTAAATTCTTACACCATTTTTTTTTCCTCAAAATATTTTTTACTTTTACATTATATATCTTTGCCTCAATGCCATCATCAGTCCTGAAGTATGATTATTTGCTTGGGAAAAATAAAAAATAAATTTTGCGTAACATATTTATTTTTTATTTTTCCCAGACTTTGGACTTCATAAAGTGAGTTTATTCTCAGAATATATGTGATTCTTATAAAAATATTTCTAGAAACAATCTATCATTTTTAAAGAACTTGAACAAATGAGTATATTAATGCCTCATTAAGTTAAAAATTTATTGTCAATTCGCTATTACATTTAAAATCAGAATTTTTACATCACGTTTTTTTTAAACAAGTATTCTTAAACTATGACTAATTTTTCTCTTAATTAATGATTTGTCTCCTATGCAATTAATTTAAGCAATTTTTTATATTTAATGTACATAACTCTGTTTAATCCAATCAACTTTATATATCGTTTATTCTCGAATTAGAAATAAACAAAATTTGTAAGCATATATGTTTCAAGTGATGAAACACAGAATATATATATGCAAAAGTGCTAAGGTTATAAAAATATTAATTTTAATTAAATAGAATTCGGTTTTAGTGTATTATTTTTACTGCTTACTATTACTTTTTTAAATATTACTTTTACTGCGCATTGATTTATAATTTTATTGTGTATATATTTAATGTTTATCCTTTTAAAACTTATTTTTCTACTATTACCCCTATGTTTTTATTTTTACATTAATTATTTTTTATTTTTTTACTGTGTATTCTTTTTAATAATTTTTTCAATTATAGCTCAGATGATATCTATAATTATAGACATTGGATGCTAATATGTAAAATTATACAGTTTCTGTTATTTATTTTCCTTTTCTCTGTTACTTTAAATTTCTATTAGTATGCCTATTATATATATATATATGTATGTATGTATGTATGTATGTATAAATTTTTTGTAGAAAAATATTTTAGTGAATACTGCACCAATATCAACACAATGTGATCTTTAATTTTGATTTCCTAATTCTGATGGGCATGTTCAACATAGTCGATAAGTTTATTAATTGTGCTTTGTTTATTATTCATGTTTTTCAGAATTGATAACTGCCCTAGTATCTTATCGAATCATTGTAATAACAAATGCATGCAACATAGCAGAAAGATTTGCCGTGCTTTGACTATTACTCAAACCTTCTGAAGCTGAAAAACTTCAGACGAATGGACACTGAGAATTCGGATAATATGACAGTGCTGGGATATATAGGAAACGCATTAGATAATTTAGCACGTGTGCTTTGTCTATTACTCATATCTTCAGGAGATGATAATTAGCTGAGGATCTGACAATATCATTGTGCTTACAAATAGGTGCAACATAGCAGAGACATTGGACTATTGTGTGTCATGTCTATTATTCATATCTTCAGAAATGATCATTGCTCAGGAATTGTTATAACAGATACATAAAACATACCAGAAAGATTTAACTGCTGTGTCTGATTACTATTTATATCTTCAGAAGTTGATAAATGCTCGAGAAGTCTAATGATATCACTGTGCTGGTAAATATGTGCAATGTAGTAGATAATTTAACTTACTTCGTCTCTTGTCTATCACTCATATCCTCAGAAATTGGTGATTGCCTATGATCTGATATCATAAATGTGCCAACAAGTATGATAAACATAGCAGAGAGATTTAACTATTGTACCTTGAGTATTCAAAAGTTGATAACTAAAAGAAAATTCTGATAACATTATTATATTAGTCTTATTTATTACTCATATTCTCGTGAGTTGGTAAATATTCAATGATTCTGAAATATCACTGTGCAGATATATTGCAATATATTGTAGAGAGGTTCAGCAATTTTGCCTTGTGAATTGATAACAGCCAGAGGATTCTGATAATATGTGTTAGCAGGTATGTGCAATACAGAGAAAATTAAACACTGTGCTCTGTCTGCTATTCATTTCTTCGGGGATTTATAAATGCTGATAATATCCCTATTGTGATCTTCAGTTTTTGGTTCGGTAGCCAATTCGTTTTAAATTTCTGGACATAGTTTTGAAAAATACCAATATATAAAAATATTTCATTGAATGAACAAATTTTGAAATTTCAAATTGATTGATCTACAAGCAGACATAATAAAACCAGATACAGAGGTTTGAAAATTAAATTTTTTCAAATTGATATTATTGATAAACTTTAAATAATTAAAATTACTCAATGAACATAGGAGTTTCTGGATTTAGATTCACAACAATATCAAGACTCTTAAAAAAATGAGAATTTTAATGTGAATATTTTAAAGATGGACAATGAACATTTAATAATTTTTATCCTTCACTTTGATTTTTGAGTCCTAAAAACTTAAGGGGAAACAAAGAATTTAAAAAAAAAAAACACAAAAAAGTCCTGTAACAAAATGTAAAATATATAAAAACAAAATATAAAAAAATGTAACAATTTTCGTTTCAATAATGTTTTTTCTAGATCAATAAGATTTTGATTTATAATTAATATTCATAATGATAGTATCTAATAATCGGGTAGCTACGTTTTGTTACGATACAAACACCCGTTTGGTGCATAGATTTTGAGGATGTTTTATTCTAGATATTTCTCTTTTATTTCATTAGCTGGTACATAATTTACACAATCAAAATAATTTATTTTTTTATCATTATTATAGAAATATTTCAAAATATTTCTTATAATTACTTTCAATCAATCAATTTTTAATTTTTTATCCTGACTTCTGATATGGTAAAAAGGCTGTGATAATGATCTGATTTTAGAAAAGTCATCTTTTGAAGGCAAACTGTTGATTCTAAAACACATCTGTTTAATTATAAAAAGACTTAGTTTCAAATTTACTTTTGTCAACAATTACAGCTCCTTAGAATGGAATCTAATATGTCAAATAATGAAAGTAATACGACAAAGCTTTTGCTATTTACTTTTAATATTTTGCCCTGCATTTTGTGAAAACTGAAATTCCACTCATCGTTGTTTACTCTTGAAAACTTAAGTTCAAATAATAAATAAAATTATAAACATTATTTTCCAAAAAAATTAAAAAAATAAATAACCGAAATTTCAGACAGCGTTTAAGGATTACCAAATTTTAAAATATGCGAATAATAATTAGGTTCAAGTCTAAAATCCTTATAAGTATTGATGAAAATTGGTATTATATAATAATTATATTCTGAAATTTTTTAGTTCTGGAAAGTACTAAGGCCAAAGATGTGTCAAACTTTGATTAAAATTTTAATGAATAAGTATTAAAATACTTAAAAAAATAATTTTTTCGATTTCTCTTTCATATAAATGACATGAAAAGACATCAACTAATAGTAATCATCAGTAACAAGATATTAGAGCAGATTAATTTTCATAGCTATCAGCATTTCTCTGCCTCTCACAATTTTTGTTTAAATATATTTTTATTTAATTTTTCTTTTGTAAAGCAATTTAAAATTATTAAAGGATTTTTATATGTAATTCGCTGAAATTAATATAAATTGCAATAGAGCCAAAATATTTCATAACATTCTTGTTATTGGATGTCTGAGACAACAAAAAAAATTTTTTCAGCCTCGGAATAAAATGTTCTAAATAGAGGATATGTGAATCTGCTTCCTTAATATTTCTTCAAGTTCTTTATCTGAAACTAAAATCAATTTTCAGCAACAAATTTGGTTGTTCAGGATTGTTCTTATATTTCTTTGATGCTCAATTGTTTTTGTTTACTCTCTACAGCTTATTCAACTAGAACTTACAGTTTAAAGTGAATTCTGAGCCCCACAATGCAATCACACATTTAAGCTCGAAGGGAAAAATTGACCCCACAAATTGTTGGCTGGTTGGTTTCGTGCCATGGATTGAAAAAAAAATTTCAAATAGAACCGAAAGTCTTATGTACAGCATCTATGATGTGAAGATAATTTTCTTTTCATAAAACTGCCCAAGGGTCACACAAATTGTTGGCTCAAATATTAGAGTGTTATTAGATGTTGAAGAATAGTTGTTAGTCCCTCAACTGCCATTTTGTGCTTTCGAAGGCTGAGACCTACAGTTTAAGTGTATTTTGGATCACAACAAATATCAAACCCAAGAAGAATCGAACTCACGACCTGTTGTGCTTTTGCCCAAAACGGTATTTATTGTTTAAACGGGATTTTCTCCCAAACGTTTTTGTGTAACAATCAGAACAGAAAGATTTTGGGTGAGAATCTCTTTGACATGGAAGACCGAAAGTAATAATTCTATGTCTATTTTTATTGGAATATTAAAATTCCTATAAAAAGTCTATTTTCATTGAAATTTTGTTATTCCAATAAACTATTTTTTAATCAGATAATTATTTTTAAAACTGAAATCCATTTTTTGCTATATTAAAATATTTATTTTGCATGCTTCTGAATGTGATATAAATATTCTAGCTCAATATATTAATAACAAAAAGCACTTTACTAATATTAAAGTTATGTACTCCCAAACGTTTTAATGTTATTGATCCAACATAAGCTATTGATCTTGGTTTAATAAATTTGTAGGAACTAAAAAAAAAAAAAAAAAAAAAAAAAAAAAAAAAAAACGATATTTCATGCTTCAGGGCTGAAATTTGAAATGCTATAGTATTTATAGAATATGTTCTTATTTAAAAACTGGTAGTTTAATTTTATTTCGCAAATTCAAAGATGCTATGCAAGAATCCTTTTGAAATGTCTGAGACACACCCATATTTTTCATTATAATTACATAGTTTTAAGTGTTCTTAAACTAGTCTCCTCCGACTTCAATAAACATTTAGACACTTAAAAATTAAAAAATAAATTCTGGAAATAGTCGTTATAAAGAGAGAAAAATATCTTCAAGGCCACTTACATCATTATGTGTGCAAACATGTTTCCACTGAATTTCGTTATCAAGTTTTACGTCACTTCTACTAATTCTATGTTTCTTCTTTGGAAGAAAAAGAAATCAATCTTGTTAAAAAAGCATTTTGATATTTTGTGGGATTTTCTTTCGTAAAAGAATGCTATCGTATAAATAGTTTAAATCTTAAACTATACAATAAATGCGGAATTTATTATTTGTTTGTTTTCTCGAATTTACCATGACCCTCTTGATAAAATTGAAATGATTAATATGTTTGACTTTGAACTCGCTTTCTGCAGTACTGACGAAGTCTTAACACAGAGATGTGTAGAATTTTCTAGATCACAAACTACTTTTTATTTTTCTCGCGATGACCTTGAACGACGATTGGAGGTTAAACATAGTATTTTTAGGTATGCAGACCAGAAAAATTAGCATCGGTGATCACGATAAAATATCTTGGTGGTCTACTAGTCAATCAGGTTCCCCTTAATGCCGTCTTAGAAAATATATAGCAATTTTTGATTTGAATAAATTTTGTGTATATTAATATATGATGGCATATTTTTTTCTCAATAATCGGATTTTCTTATGTACTGACACTATTCGTGCCAATCTTTCGTATTGTGATATAATTTTTTCCGTCCTAGTCGTTCTTTTTAACTTTAACTATTTCATCACTCCTCGCATTCTTTACCTCAGTTTGAGTTTTACATTGCAAAATGATACGGTGGCAATAATAAAATAAATAAAAAATTTGAGAAAAAAATTGAGAGATATAAATAAGACTATTAAGAATTCAATCCTTTTTAACTAAGACTGAATATTTTGCTCAATAAAATATTATATTATGCCTATGTCAATATAATATTTATGCACATGCAAATATCCTGCACTCAGATTTATTGATATAGTATCGTGTCGTGAAGTAGACACGAGTTTTCTTATTTAATGCAGAAATATCTTATACTTCTGAAGAGTCTCTCGGTAGGACTCAAATTGCCTATTACGGAAAGGCGTTATTTTCTTGTGACGGAAGGTAGCGTGTTTTATATCTGACCCAGCTTACTAATTGTCACTCTGAAAAAGCCTATGTACGTTAAATGTTTACTTGTTAAGCGTGGGGAAGAGAGTAACAACTTAAGTGTACTTTTCTCTACTTAACTGTAGCTGAAAATTATGAGGCGGTTTATTCCAATTAGAATTTTGATGGCAGACATAGGCAGCTAGAAGCATTGAAAACATAACAAATAAATTTGAATGCAGATATACACATTCTAGTATAGAGCTCTAAAATTGTACGGTGACAAAAAAGATGGATAAATAAACTTACCAGTAACACACGGTTTAAAGTCTTGCTTTTCTTCATTGAATCTTATGTTTAATGAAGTTTTAAGTTCATTTTCACTGCATTGTATTCATGACAAAAACATTATATTCGCAATGGATAACGATTTTTTTTTCATTTTTCTTTTTTTTTAAAAACTAAGTCCAGATTGAAATTTTTATTCGGGAATTTTATATTTTTTTAGAATAAATTTATTTATAATTATTGTAATGCACTAAATGAGAGTTGAAAATATTTCTTTTACTAATTTTAACAATTTTTCCTGGAGAAAGTATTAATTTTGGTTTTTTTTCATAAATTAATTTTATATATTGTTTTTCATTAATAAATTAAATATAATTATTGTAAAAAAATATAAGCTTCTACCAAATATTTTTATACATATCAGTTGTGATTTTAATTTGCGGTAAATAATTGATTTCAATACTCTTGTTTTGTTTTAGCTTGTTTAAGATCAAGTCTTTTTCCAATGCAAACGTAATTTTCTAAAGTATTTTAAAGTGTTATAATTATGAATATATGTTATATTAAAGTGCATATCCGCGATGCCTAACAAATATTTAGCGCTCTGGTATTAGATTCAGCAATTTGTGGGTTCGAATTTCATCGTGGAATGGGTGTTTGTATTGGTTTTGAATCCCCTTTAAACTAGAGACCCCGTATAATTAGCCTTGGCATTCAAAAAATGACCCCGTAAATTAAATCAATATTTTTGTAACTTTTGTTTTTCCTTTTTATTTAAATATTTCTATCAAGGTTCCTTAGCATCAATATTTTTTTAAAATATATATATTATTAGATATTTTATTTTTGTTGCAATTGGGTTAAAAATATCCCTCCAACATTCAAAAACACTCAAAACACAGCAAAATATGTCTTCTTATGTAACACTTCATAGATGCAAACCAATATAACTCTTTTATTTTACCAACATTTCGGTCAACAGAAAAATGTCCCATGAGGTTATGGAATATAACTACTATACTTTTCCTCATTGATTTAGGTATTGCATAAAGTAAAAAATTTCTTTACCCTTAATCTTGTATTTTCCATAAATCTTATTCTGCTTGGAAATATATCCTTCAATCATTTTTTTTTTTTTTCAGATTCCGACCTTTCATCTTCATTTTTCTTGAATATCTCTATTAATTTATGTAGTTCCATGTCTGAATTTTGCATCATTAAAACTTGTTCTTCTTTAGTCAAAGAAACACAAACTTCAAATTTTCTCTCAATTATATTGTGCAAAGTATATTCTGGCTCTTCAACATCTGTTCTGCTTAGTGCATCTACGTGTTTCATTCATTCACCTGATCTATGCTGGACCTCAAAATCATATTCTTGCATAGGGTTCAATTCCTTTCACTATTTTTTAGAAACAATATTCCGGCCAATCCAATTGTGTCACAATGTACCTATGTTTTGAGGATCATAATGAGCGAGAATCAGTACTTTAATAAGATTAATTTTAAGTTCCTCGAAAGCCTCACTTTGCTCTTTTTTCCAAACAAACCTTACAACTTTTTTCGTAAGTTTTTATAATCAGTTTTTATAAGGTGCTACCTTGAGAGAATACTTAGGAATAAATATTCTAAGGAAACTAATAAGTCCTAAAAATATTTGGATGTCGTACGTATTTCTCGGAACAGGAAATTATTCAATAGCTACTGCTTTACGTGGTACAGGTTTCAAACCATCTTTTCTGAGTATGAAACCAAGAAATTTAGTTTGTAACTTTTCAAATTCACATTTTGGTAGTTTAAAATTAAATTGGCTTTTCTTAAGCGCTCAAATATTTCAGTAAGGCTCCGTGTCATTTCGGTCCATGTTTTAGCTGGAATCAATATATCATCTAAGTAACACAGTACTTTTTTCTTAAACAATGGACTCAAAACAAGATTCAGGAGTCTTCGGAATTCTGCAGTAGCATTCGCCAATCCAAAGATCATACGCTAGAATTGACCTGTATCGTCTCGATTATGAAAGCAGTTTTCAAACTACAGTTTACGGTAACTGTAAATAACCACTACCTAATTCAAAATAGTAAAAATTGACTTCCTCCTAGACATTCTAAAATGTCATCAATTTTGCATAGTGGAAATTTATCCTTGACCGTCTGCGATTTTAATTTTCTGTTGTCTATAAACAATCGCTGTTCGTGTCTTTTTCTTAACTAATAATACAGGACTAAAATAAGGAGATCTTGTATCTGAAACTATTCCATACCTCTTGCATTCAGATACAATTTCTTTTATGTGTTTCTGTTTTCAGAATTGGTTTTAAATGATTTTTGAAAAATTGGCTTACTGCCATATGCTTCTTTAATGTCCATTTTGCACAAATTCGAGTAGCCTAACTCGCTTATGTTTAAAACAAAACAGTCTCTATATTTATTTAATAACTTCAAAAGTTCCAAATTTTTATCAATTTCTAGGAATTTGTCTAAATTTATGTATTTCAATAAAATAGAAGAGGCCTCCCTTTGTTAATCGTTATAACTTCAACTTTTTCATTATCACTTTTAATTTTACTAGATAGGGTTAAGCTTCCCTCACTTCAATCCATTTTATCAAAAACGAAACTTATTGTTTCTTTAAAAACAAAATTACTTTTTGCGAACGAATTTAAGAAAATATACTTTTACACATAATTCTTAAATATAGTTCACTACTTTGGAATATGTTACTAAACACGTTAATTCACATTTCAAAACGAAACAATTAAAATTCGCCTATCTGAATTCCGAAACCGTCGCGAGTTATCTCACTTCTGATTTATTAGAAATTTCATTTTTGTTTATCAGATGACGAGTAGCTTTGGAGGCGAAGGAAGTAATTAATTTATTAATATTTATTTACAATAAGGGATAACATACAGATATCTTTAACTAGCTCTTTCACACACCCTCTCTACTAAATTACATATCTAGACGAAGCTGCATTGGAACAGACATTTTATAGGAAAGAACTGTGATGTAGTATTAGATTCTTAAGAGACGTAAGAACATTGGAAAGGAAAATACTCTTTTCCCCGAGCACGGGAATATAGAAAGGGAAAAAAATCTTTAAAAGTTTGAACTCTATTGTTCTGTAGTTGGTTTCGTTTCATTTGACCAATTTAATTTATGAAATTTCGTTTTTCGAGAGGGAGTTTGAACTGATTCTGTTGAGGATTGAGTTAAATTATGTCGTAAATGAAGAGACAAACGTGTTTTTCAATCCAAATGAAAAAGAAAAATTCTAAAAAAAATTGATGAAATAAAATTAAATAAAACAAAAACTGCCTACAAATATGGAATTCCAAAAAACAACCTCTAGATAAATTTTAAAAATTTGGAAAAAATTCTTTGTAAAAGAAAACTATACTAACATAAATACACCCTTTCTAAAATATTGTAGAAAAGCAAAGAATATCCTAATCAGGAAAGTTTTGTTTGCTTGACTGAAAAAAATGAGAGGAATGAACATTTCTGTTGAAGGTTATATCATTAAAATTAATCCAATGCTTTGCCATGAAGCTGAATATAAAAGATTTCAAAACATCAGACGCGCTTGACTCTAAACATTAAATGTCAGCCACTATTTGAACTTAAGAAAATTGTGTGGTGAAAGTGGAATCAATAAAATGAAAGTGTTTTTAAATATGAATTTTATTTTGTGTGTGTTTCTTCATTCGAAATAATTCTTCCAAATAGTAAAAAAAATCAGATTTTACTATATTGTGTATATATATGTATACATCGAAACAGGGAAAAACTATTTATACGAAAGCGTTTTCTTGAGAATCCTAACTTAAAATTTCTTATAAAATGTTGTGTTTATGCTAAAAAAATTGTTGTTTTAGTAGCAGCAATATATCATAAATACATGTCAGTGCAGGCGAGGCTTGGACTTCATCTAAAGTTAACAGATTTAGAATACTCGACTATCACCAAGGGCCTCATACTTTTGAATCACGATCAGGTAATGAATTCACACCTGAGCTGGCACCCTCCTCTACACACTTTACCCTACCAGTGGAAGGACTGATGACGTCATAGATTAGCGTGGACACGTACCCAACCCAAGGAGCTCTAGCTAGAGGGGGAATGCGATCACAAGCCCAATCACTGCCAGGGAGCAAATGATGCTGTACTTTGTTGATCTTAACGAAAAGCAGTGTGAACCGACTGTGTCACTGAATATATGGTGGTAGCAATATTAAAATCATGTAAACGCTATTGCTAAAAATTGAAAATTGTTTAATTCTCAAATTACTTAGGTAGTTTCCACATTAACAAGTAGGCATTCATTGAAGCGAAAAGAAGAATTTTTCTGAAAAATACAACGCAATCAAACCTCATGACACACTTCAAACCTATCATTTTGATAGATTTGAGATGAAAGAGTTTACAAAGCTTCCGTAAAATAATCCTAAGTGTTTTATATGAAAATGAAAACGCTGTTTTAGCCTGCTCTCTTTATTTCATCGAAACAATTTTAAATCACAACTGACATTAAAATTATAAAATTCAAATACCTAAGTTAATATGAATAGAAATATTTTTTATTGGAAAGATTAAGTGAGAAATAAGAAAAAAAAATTAATTGAATATCACCTGTTATGATTTACAGCTTTAGCATGCTGAAATCAAAAAGAATTCTTAATTAGTGAAGATAGATAGTATTGATAAATACAAATTTAATAATTTACTTTCTTCTTACTCAGTTATCGGTATGTTAAAACCAGTGTGAAAATTACAAACCGCCGATGAAAATGAATGCATTTTATTGAGTTATATTTCATTATCAGAAAATGGCAACACTAATCAGTTTACTATAAAAATTGCTTATTCATATTCTGGCGTCAGCAACTTCTTACACTTTGCTTTGAATTTCGAATACCTTGATTAAACCTTGAGATAATCTTGTCTTGAATTAAACAAACTTTATTACTGATTATGTATACAGATGTTATAATTTTCTTGTATAATCCTCTCTGTTAATGAAATTTAAAAGGTAAAAATTCATTAGACTCAAAAGGTTAAGTTTTGTGACTGGAACAACTCTTGATTTGATTCTTATAGAGACTTGTTTTTACTCAGAACGTTCTTCGAGGATATATTATTGTGCTTTCCTTTCGTAGATGACTAAAAAAATTGTAAATTTGAGTCAATTTTGACAAAATTTGCTATGATTCGAAGTTCCGTGAACAGAGAAGGATATTACTGGATAACAAGGCAGACATTTAGCAAGCATTTAAAATAAATTAAGATTTGAAAACACATCTGGAATAAATTAAATTAAATCTTGAAATTGACATGTACCAAAAGGATATGACGAATTTCTGAAGTTTACACTGCTGAGTTCTTCCTTAAAATGAAATTACTAAAAAAAAAAAATTGTGGAAAGACATGGATTTGGATTTACCATTTTCAAAAAATCAAAATCAATGGAATATTTAAAAAAAATCAAATTAATTTCAATTACAATTTTCTAAAAAAATTGAGTAGAATGAAGAAAACGATAAAATGATTTAAAATCACTTTTTGTACAATGTAAAAGACCATCATCGAATGAAAGATAGTATGCGAACATAAATAAATTTTTTTTAATAAAATAGAGAATGATGGAACTGGGATAAGTTGTCCCTGAGAAATTTTGTTGTAAGCTTGAAAACACATTTATTTTAAAACAACTGTAACTTATATAAATGTAATTAAATAAAAGACTCGGGAAGAAACCTTTTCCTCACCTGAGTGCAATAAAGATATAAAAAATTTTATTTTTTAATAAATGTCAACGTGTGAGGAAGTTTCAAGATAAGGAAAAATACTTATTTGAATTTTTTTAGAATATTTTTGGTATATTTTTGAGGAAAAACGTTAATTTATATGCCCCTTGACTTTAATCGTTTTGATCTTTCATGTAATCTATGACCTTATGAGTCAGCATATGAATTAAGCCATTGAAATTGTAAAAATATCATGATCCTTTCAATATCCAGTACTAAATGTATATTTGATTCTTAAAGTCTATGTATTTCTCTATTTTTAGTTTTCGTGATTTTCTAGGAATTTGCTAATTGATCAAAGGGCATTTCTTTCACATATACTGCAGCATCAGAAATTTTTATAAGAACTTGAAATTAAAATAGTGCATAGTTCTGCTCTGTATTTTTAAAGTAATTTTAAGGAAAATGGAAGACGCAATCTTTTTTTGTTAAAATCTGGCGCTAAATGAATTTATTAAACTTAAGTGCCTTTATGGTATTAAGGGATTATATATTCATGAATTAATGTTTGATGATCAAAATTTAGTGCTTCACCAACATTATGACATACAAAAAAGGCATGAAAAAAAATCGTTAAAAAATTTTTTTTTTCAATCTTTAGAGTAAAATGATTAAAAATATCAAGAACTGGTTAAGTGACGTTGTAGAAACTACAAAAAATACTATTGTTGTGTGACTACAAACTAATATAAAGGCAATCGCAAAAATTGAGTGATACCAAGTATGCTGGTGGGATACTGGTCAATCTCCCAAGGCACTGGTCCTAGCGGGATCCTCGAGTTCCTCAGGTTGTTAAGGGCAGCTCAGCTTTTTATCCATTCCACCATATCGTGCCATTGAACCTTTTTTTAATGATTCGTTCTATTATTTACTAAATCTAATAGGTAGGTGGTATAAAAGTGTTAAACAGACTTTCAGAAATTAGTTACTTTATAAAATTTATCCAAAAAGGAAATATATGCGTTTGTCAAACAGGTTTTAAGTGACCAAAAGATGCTAATTAAATATATTTATAAGAAACTAATGTTTAAAATGGGGATTTTGAGAAATAATACATACTAAGTTTTTAAATGAAGTGAAATATTATTTTGATAAAAAGGAAAATATGCTCTGAATATTTCTTTAATAAAAATGGAAAATAACGCAGAAGAAATAGTCACCCTAGCTTTTGATTCAATTTTTAGGCATTTTCACAATGAAAAATGTTGAATTAGAATTGGGTGAATTAAGCATCAATCGAATGGGAACCAGAACCTTTACATTAAAAGTTACATAGTCAATCTTTATGACAAACTATGATTTTAATAAAATATTTCGGTTAAATACTATAGAGCCAGGTGAATTTAATTACATATTATCCTTAATTTTAGTTGAAGTGATGAAAAAGAACATTGATCAGGTATTGATTTTATCACCTGCATGCGAATTCTTTGGTATCTTTTGCTCAGTATTAAAAAGCTTAAGTATTAAATCTTCAGTACAAAAGCTTCAGTATCAGTATTCAAAAGATTGTAGAAAACGAATTTCATATCTTTAATGAATATATGAACTTCTGACATTTGCCGGTGGCATTTATCAGTAACATACAGATATTTTATATCTGCAGGTATATTGCATTCACTAAAATTTTTGGAGAATATAATTCGTTGAGTGTGAGACTAATCTTAAAGAATATTCTTTACTTTTTAATCCAATAATGACATATCAGGGGTATTGAAATCTTATGAACATTTTACTTAAACTTATCTGAAGTTTTCTGTAAAAGCAGATAATACCTTGAATGAGATTTGAAGTAGATTTATATAGCCATCGAGTCACAAGTATATAATCACTGTATGATGTCGTATATTTAGACTACTTTGTGAGCCAATATCAAGGAAACATCAAGTGATGTAAAAGTGAAATATTTTTTCAATTTCAAATAATACTCAATTAGTACCGTATTGTACGCTATCTTAAGTATTATTGGATATAATAGCTAAAAAAGTATCTGCATTTTCCATGACCTCGGCACCTTTAACAGATTGTTAAAGGAAAATTCTAGGAGAATTATATAGGGCGAACAATGTAAAAACTTTTTCTTAAAATTTAACAATAATTTAATAAAAAATTTAACAAGAAAGCCAGTACTATATATAGTAGAAAATTACGTGCAATTTTCTATTAAATATATATTTAAACCAATTTTCCAAATAGGGGGATTCCCTTCTCCCTCACACACATACACACATTGCGAATTGATTATTCCTGCAAAAAAAGGAGATAAATTTGGACTGGGATGAATGATTAAAATGACTTTTACTGGTGAAGAAGCGATTAAGATTATCAAATTATGTACAATTCATTACCTTTCGAATAAATTTTATTCGAAAGGTAATGAAACGAATATCGAATAGAAATTTTATTCAAAAGGAATAAGAATATCGTTTTACACCTCAACTATTTTATTAAATTTTAAACTGAATAAAAATTCTTTAAATTTAGGAACTTTTAATTATTAAATACAAAAATTCCTTTAATACACAAAATTTCGTTAATAAAAACGATCAGACATTAATTTTACCTTCAATTTAAATAGGTGATATTTTCATATTAAGGCTTTCCATTTCTCTTAAGCTATTTGTTAATAATCTTATGCAAGTAATAATAATCTTTTACTATATCATTAAATTCATTTGCATCGCTATAAATCTGCATTTAGAAATATGGGGAACTTGTTTTTCTTATTTTTCATTATCATCTAGAAGATTCGTTTTCCTCCTTTCGTATTTTGCAATTGAAGAGGCATCTTTTATTAAAATTTCGTCAGTGATATAAGCGCCAACGTTATTTACAAGGACATGATTACGACGTGACTAAGATGTTAATAAACTTCTCTTCTTTAAGCTAACCTAGTCAAACTGTCTGAAATTCCACACTTTTTATTCCTCTTTGTTTGTACAGTCGAAAAAGTTTGCATGACTGCAATTTTTAGTTTTTCCTGAAACTGTTGCTCCAAGCAATACGAAATCATTTTTAAGTTCCTAAAAGGATTCATGAGGAAACGTAGTTCCTTCTTCAAACCAATGGATTATTTGTTGAATTCTATTCTGCAATGTCTTTTTGCACTTAAAATGATACCATAAAAGGCAAGATTGAAATTTCATAGTTTTGTTAGAAGGTGAAAAGATGAATAGACTTTTTAATTTAGCACTTAATAGCCTCTCATTTAGGATTGTGCAGCTTAATGCATCAAATTTTTCGCTTTTAAAAATGAAATTTATGATTTAAATTTTGATCAACCCCGTTCATTAGAACTTTTCTGGAAAGGATTGCTATTCTGTGCTTCGTAAATGAAGTGTGTATTGCAATCCTAGAATCTTAATATTTTAATTCAAGAGTTACATATTTTTTGTTTTATCCGCTGTCTACATGCCAATGTGGGATAGTTACCCCTTCTTTGTAGAGTTTCGTCACTGAAATATTATATACTTTTAAAAGTAAGTACTTGATTATAAGTACTTTGAAATAAAGAGATGTTTTATCTGCGTTAAAAATGCCTCGGGAATGCTATGGTGGAGAGTTCAAAAAGACTTAAGAACATTATGAATTATTAATTAGAAACTAAAATTAATTACTGGCGTTTAATAAGGAGATGTTTTAAATATAAACAAGAAATATCTTAAATTTGTTCCAGCAATGTTTATTCCGATGAGTTCAGAATATTTTCTCTTATTTTTTTTCAGATTTCTGAATTGTAAATTGTGATTCATTTACATTTCTCACCATTTTCTAATTTGGTTAATGTCAAATTTGTCAAATGAATGTGAATCAACTTCACATTTTATAATTTCGTAGCGAAATGTGTGTGAATTGTCTTAAATGCTTAAACATTTACTTATTTTTTTGAAAAAATTAGATTTTTTCACAAATTGGTACATATTTTGCATTACATATTTTATTACTCAAAATATTCATAGCTGCATAATGAAATTTTTTGTTTTTGTTTATGCTTCATGAATGAAAACATCTTCAAAGAACATAAAAAAAACTTCGAAACCTATTCACACATTTATTTATATAATTTATTTAATCAAAATAAGCAAAAATATAATTAAATGATATATTTATATCATTTAATCAAAATATAAAAATATCAAATTATGTCAAATCAAAATACTGCAAGATTCAAAACAAATTCTAGGTTTATTAATATTTTTGAAAGAAGTATAAGTAGCCCTGACATACATTTAGAAACATGATATTAACCTCATTTTAAGGAAAAAATATCTAAAATGATAAATGCAAGATCGAAGATAAAATAAATTACAAATGGACTGTATTCAAATTTAAAAACATGACATCAACATTTCTGTAAAGAAAAAAGTATAAAAAAAATTATAATTATTAGATCAAATACAAAACAAATTATAGAAAAATACTAGAGGATTACACACATAATTCAAAACATGACATCAACATCATTTCAGGTAAAATAATTCCTAAAATGATTTCGAAGACAAAATGAATTACAGAAAAAATACAAACGTACTGCACACACATTTAATACAAGGAATTAACATTACTTTAGAAGAAAAAACCTAAAAATGGTAATTAGTAGGTCATTGACAAAATAAATTACATAAATTGTACAAGTGAACAATGCATTCATCTGAAAACGGCATATTTTAATGCCGTTTTCAGAACACATAACTCTATAGGAAAAAATGCCTTAAAATGATGATTATAGAAAGGAAGATGAAATAAATTACTGAAGATAAGCAAGTGTGGACTACTCACATATTTAACATCACGACATTAACATAATTTAAAAGGAAAAAAATATCTAAAAATGATAATTACTTGATCGAAGATAAAACAAATTACAGATTATTTTAAAAGAGGGAAAATGCTGGTCTCAGTGAAGTTACACTTGAAATGACAACTTTTTCTAGTTTACCATTCAGATAAAGAGAAAATATATTAGTTTATTAAAGCCCATGATAGATAGAGACAGAGCATTCTTAATAAAAAAGTCTTCGTGTTGCAGACATTATGACAATACAATACATAAATTACACCATTGACAATCATATTTCTAATACATAATTTTAATAATTTTATAGTTATGACAATAAAATTCAATTAGAATTTTATATAACATACACTTTTTTTTTCAAAATAATGCCGTGTGCATTTTGACTTTATTGTGCTACCATGTCTTATTTGGTATTTTTTGTTTGTAATATATTAAGAGCTGCTGCGTCTTTTGATAATAACATTTGATCTTTTACATTATTGCACACAATAAAATTGATCGATTTTTTATAATTTTACTAAGCAGATTATTGCAAAGGAGCGAGCATTTTTTAAAATTCCTAGAACAAGCCTCAGTATCCGGTTGATAAGTTAAATAATACCGTATATCTATATTCGATGATTTTTAATCTAGTATTATAATCCCTAAATTCAATATATTTAAATATGAGTGCATTAATTTGGCGCAAAGTAAAAGACAGAATAGTAATTGAAGGAATTTGTTGCAAGACATTTGACACTATTGTAAGGTGTTTTCTGTTATGACTTTTCATTGATATTCAGGTGAGTCATATTGACTGATTGCACGCGTAAAAACACTGAAAATTCCCAAGCATACATAGATATGTATGCATATGGATACAAACTGGTGATATTTATCTTCCATTGTTGAAAAGTATATGGAAGCAAATCCAGAATTTCTCCTTCAGAAGAAAGAGGTCATGCAATGGACCCATGTTTACCACAAATACATTAATATCTAAACTTGAGCAATGAATTCCTATTTTTGACATGCAGCTCTGAAGTAGTCTACAAGTGCTCCATATATTTATTACAAGGAAAACCAAGTCTTCAGAAAGATGATGTACATGCCAATATCAACAGCATGGTTTTAGAGATACTGGAAAAGCACGCAAAACGTCCGGAATTGATAAGTACAATGCAAGTAAAACTTAAAAGACTAAGAAAAAGGACAATACAATTCCAGTAGCTTTTCTACAAGTGAAAATTTTATTAACTGTTGAAAAACAGGAGCTGGATGTTGCGCTTCTGCCTTCTGCATGCACTTCTGTCAGAGTGGGTGCTTGGAAGTTTCCGGGGTTTCCTCACATGCAACACATGAATATGACTTATTATTCATGAAAAGTTCTTCCGGTTGGAATTTATTTATGCAGTTGATATTAAAATATCTTATTTCGCTAGTCACTCTTTCTTCGTTCATTAAGCTACACGATGTGAAAATACAGCTTTAAAAGACGATCAGTATAAAATAATTGAAAAGGTAGAGGAGTGATGGGATTTGATCACAGTCGTCTTAGTATTTAGATTCTGAAACATTTTTAAAAGCAAGTTTCTTCGAAAAAAAAAAGTGGGTAGACGTAAAAAAAGATGACGTTGATTGTTGACCAAAATTACAACTGCATTACATAAGTGATCTGATTCAAAGAGGAATTAAAAAAACTCTGAAGTATCTCAGAGCAAAATCAATCATCAGATTTATCAATTTCCTTGAAACACTAATTTCATTAATTCATTTGAAAATTACATCTATCTGGTTGCAGGTCATCGGTATCACTGCTTTCAATACTGTCAGGGAAACGAAGAATGGTCATATCATTAATGGAATAACATCTTTTTTGTCAAGAAGAACTGCTCTTGTTTGTCAATGCTTGGCTTCAGTGGTGAGAGAAATATGGACAAGCTGTCATCTAATTAATATATGTGGAGAAGAATTCGGACTAGTTCTAGCGATTATCCCTGGAGGGTTATATTGAAAGGAAATGGTTTTACGTTCTTTTACAGGTCATCGAGTCGTGATGAAACTATTTTCCATCACATTTATCTTTTCCATGGTATCATTTATTAGTATTAATGACCTTTTTGTGAAATACAATGCACAAATACACAGAACTTACGAAATTGAAGAGCACAGATAAAGTGAAAATGACCACAGAAAAATTCGGATAGCATTGTCGTTGGGATTAAATCCAATTTCATACAAATAGGGAGGCACCTGGCAGCATGATCATATCCTTCAGGGTACACAATTTAATTCAAACAAATTGTAAGAAACCAAATGTTTCTCGATGAATAGGAGCTCCTTTACACTACGAACTATCAAATAAGCATCAACAAATGATCCCAAAAAGTCTTAGCTGTTATGGAACGATATGCTAAAATTCTTAGGTTCGTAAACATTTATCTTAATTAATCAGTTTTTGTATTATTTTAAAATAAAATCATAAAATCTCAAATGACCATATGATCAATATAATCTTTTTCAATTTGGTACATAAAGTATGGACCAATTTTTTTATCTATTGTACTTTTTTCCTCATTTAACTACTATTTGTCTTTTTCTTTTTTTGAAAAATTTCGTCTTGTCTATATATATATATATATATATATATATATATATATATATATATATAT
>JAPDSC010038448.1:77610-90972 GCA_026290005.1 Latrodectus geometricus
ATATATATATATATATATATATATATATATATATATATATATATATACACGCGTCCTTTATTTGCACACATTTTTGAAGGATAAGACTTATTACTAATCATAATAATGAATTTACAATAATTTAAATATTAAGTAATTTACACAAATTCCAAATTTTTCTGGAAAATAGCACCTTTTAATCTTTTTTTTATCAAAACCCAGACATTCATCTCTAGTACTAAAGGAACGGTCTCCTGAAACCTCGCTAAATTACACCTGATGTCTTATATAAGAAATTGCCCTCATATCTTAACTCTGTACTATCCAATACATTAGTAATGACACACTTCTAAAATGACTTAACCACTATCTCTGCTTTATATAGATCCTGTTGGTTATGTTGCTTTGTATAGATCTCCTCTTTCTGTATACGCTCAGTTTTTATTTTTGAAGCTGTGGGTGGCCAGAAATTGCTCTATGTAGCCCTGTTTTCAAGTTCCTTATCATGTGCAATCACACGCAACTTGTATACCCTGTTATAGAAATGTCAGTATTGTTTTTGAATCATAGCTTGCCAATAAATTTATGAAAATGTAACAGTAGATATTTCACACATTCATCGTTCACAAAAATTTGAAAGTTTAAGCGAACCCAACTGGGATTGGTGATGACAACGCATGAGCATTTAATAAACTCTAGTTACTAATATCCCTATACTCCCCAAGAAAACAAGAAAAATCGCAAAACTCTTAATGAAGGTAGTTTCCAGAAATGACTGTTATCAAAAACTGAGTACAAGATACGGTATCGAAATATAGGACACATCCCTTTTCACAGACCTACTTTAATAGAAAAAGTGTGTCTTGTATGGAAGCAAATATGGCATACTCACATAAATGTATGCAATTTATTAATTTCTCTTCAATGTTTTTTAAATGGCTCAGTTGTAGTCGGAAAAAATATTTGACGCATAAACAGAAAAGAAATTGTTTACATTATCTTCCTTAAATATTCAATAAAGTACTTATTAATAATTATTGAAAAATGTATTACATTTGTATAATTATACTGCATCTAGATAAATTATATATATTGCAAAAGACATAAAGCACATACATTTCTGTCTAAAATAGAAAAAATCTAAAGTTTTGAGATTTTTTCAACCAGAGAAGCTCACATTTCCTAAATTATTACCCCCAGATTGTAAAATCTGGTACGAGAACTAAAGGAGCCAAATCTCTGAAATCATTGCGCCAGAAGAGATTGTTTAAAGATTGATTTCAACATGCTAGTCAGTATATATACCTTGATGAATTAGTGTGAGAGTGGAAATTGATTGAAGGGGTTTGGTAACCTATGAACATATCTTATGTAATGTTTTAATTTTTAATTCTGGTTAGCTAACTTAAAATTTTTTTGATATGTTTCATATTGGAATTCTGTTCAAAAGCTTATTTTGAATTGAAATCAACAATATTAAAAATCTGGAATTTTGTGAAATCATGAAATTTCGGGTTTTCAATAATGGTTAGCGAGAAATTTGTACAGTGATTAGCATTAAAATTAGATATGGCGTCAAACCCACATCAGGCAATAGGATTTTGCTTCTTTAATTTTTTCTACTAGAAAACTCAAAGTTTCATAAATTATATACATTAACAGCTTATGTTTCTTACGTTTAAAATGCAATATTATTTATAATATGAAAATTATCTCTTTAATTAAGCTCACGTGTGATACATTTTTACAAGTTAATTAAGTATGTTTATTTAAATCATTGAAAAATGTCCTGGAAAATATTTCCCCCCCCCCAAAAAAAAAATTTGAACACCTCGAGGAAAGCATTGTATAAAACAGCTCAATCAAGAATTCCATGTTTTAAAGTGAAATTATTGTAATCAATATGGGATTAGAAAGACTCTTGAATGAAAACAGTAGTTAATCACATCAAAAACTGACTTCACATAGGAGATAGAACCAGTTAATCGATCCTCGGAAAAGTAAAGCTCGTCTTTCACGAACTCAAAGTACATTTTCAATGGATCCCATTCCATGTATATATTCTCAGTAATCAAGTGACCGACACTCTTGCAAAAAGAGGATTAGAACTTCTTGTCCCATCCAACTCAGAGCTCATATATTTTGACTTATTCTCCTGGCAAAAGGCCTAGAACATAGAAAAAGGTTTAATACCTTCGCACTATAATTGATGTGGTGGCAAAAGACCACGATCTTACTTTTTTTCCCTTTGGGACAGCCAGACCAACACACGCCTGTCCCGGCTTGCCAGTGGACACTTAAAATGCCTCAAGTATTCTGGGGGTAGCAAAATGATTCCTCTTTGCTCAAAATGACAGCAAAAGCAGACATCACCTCAACCTATCTTGGACTACCTTGGACTGGACTCGGAGGACATGTGCAATTGTCCAATTCTTGTATCGGATTTCATAAATGTCAACAGTTTCGTTGATCTGATCTAAACATTACAATTTTTTAGTTTTTAATAATTTTTAAAATGATCTTGTGTATGCTTTAAACGTAAAATATATTTTTTTCACTAATGTTTAAGTGAAAGAAATGCATTCCTTTGGAATTTTTCATAGGATATATTTTTTCTTCCATCATGCACATGCTATGCATTTACTTTTGAAAAACAAGTTTTGTGCCACTTTTCTCGGCTTATCGCCAAACGGTGGGCCAAAACAGGATCTTAGGTAATTACGTATTATACAGTCGATCATTTTTGCCAAAATAATATATCGCCAAATGTAAGACTTAATGCGCAGGTGTCTGAAAATATGCTTGATAAAAACGGAGCAGTTAACATAAATTCACTTTGAAACAAATAATTTGTATTTTTAATTAATACTCAGACTATCGGCATGATTACATAAAACGTAATCATAAATTTAAAAACTTGCTTATAGTAATCATAAAAAAATATAAGAAATTAATAAATATATAAAAATAACAGCACCATTTAAGTTGTTTAAAAAATATCTCAGATGAAAATGACATTTGGAAACATTTTGTTGGGAAAATGGAAGACGAGATAATTAGATTTTGCTAATGGAATGTAATCTTCTCTATTATATATATCTCGTACACAAATAAATTTTATTACGCATCTTCTTAACTTTGAGTAAAATGGAAGATTTATACTAAAAAAAATTTTTTTCAAATGCGTGAAATATATTTTATCATTTTTTAAATCCAAATTAGGAAAATTATTCTGGTGAAAACGAAAATGACAACACAACAAAGAAATCAACAAGACGCAAAATCTTTTTTGGTGACATAACGCGGTCTTTGAGTTTTTTTAAAAGTAATAATAATAATAATAATAGTTTTACAATTTATGAATCTGAATTGATTTTTAGAATACCTACTGTCGATAGTTCTGTCTAATTTCAAAGAAAAAAAGACGAACCAGCTGTTTTAGGGAACAGTAACAACATTTATTTAACAAATAACACAAAACAGAAGACAATTAATCATTAACACAGGATTTTTACTAAAATATTGTGGGTGTCTTTACGAAAGATATTTACCCACGTCCTTCTTGGTTCGCATACGAGTGCTCTCTGCCTTTTTACTCTGGCGTTTTAAAGTTGAGCTCAGGCGCAGTCGGCGCCATGCGTCAGCACCTACTACTTATTTACAAAAAGATTTAGTAATTTCCAATTTTACTTAACTGACAGAACATGAACATGTTTTATCAATCAAACTTTTCTCACTAACTATAAATGCTTGATAATATTACCACAAACTGCCAAAAAAATTATGAAATGATTCATTTTGTTTTATGAAACGTATTGATGCCTAATGTCTTTTTACATTGGATACTTTTAGAAACAAAATAATACCTTAATTGATTACTTGAACATACATATATTTTTCTTACATTTTAAGTAAGTTTCTACCAAAATCATAATTTTTAATTTTGAGATGTAAATTAACTCTTAGTTAACATTAATTATTCATGAATCATACTTAGATTTGATTGATCAAATGAATACATTATCCATAATAATGACAATTTCTACTATTATAAATCATAGAAAAATATGAGACTTAGTCTTCATTTTGAAATGCATGTCATTCGTTAAAAACAATTAAATGTATATCATTTAGAATGATATTTATAGATTATGAAAGGATTTTCTAATTCCTAATTAATTGGTTAGCTAGATTTTACATAAATCAGTTAAAATGATGGTCTTTTAATTTTAAAGATTGTGTTATTTCTTGATTTACCATTTTTCCTTCTACAACATTTGAACCCGTATTACAGAAATTTCAAGAGAAATAGGCTATTCTTTCTTACTTCATGACAAATATTAAATTGCTTCAGATTCTACCACTAATGTTTAATTAATTTTTGTGAATACCTTTGTAATAGATATGAGCTTTTTTTGCAACTTTCTCCTTTGACTCTCTAACAAGAAAACACCTTTTTATTTTTTGTAATTAAATTCTTCCTTTTACAACACGGAGTAGGTTTTGGTTTCCTGATCATGTCACTCAAACTTCCTGTTCTTGGCTTTAGATTTCCAGTCTTTTATTTTTACTGCTCTTAGTCACTTGGTCATAAATGTCATTTTGGGTCTTAGGTTCAAGGGTTTTCTGTTTATACTTCATTTAAAACCTTTATTTTTATTCATTCTTTCAATGTGATTCAATCATGATAAACATCGAGTTTTAATAAATCAAATGATATTTCCTTTCCTCTTTCCATTAAGTGATCAAGTTCATTACCATGTTTTATTCACCACTGAAATTAAAAAAAATTAATTATATTAATTAAATACTGCATCATTTCGTTATATATATATAAAGAGAAATAATCTTATTTATATTTGAATTGGTTTTCAAAGAAAACTATTTTTATACTTGCTATTTAGCTAATAACGAGAGAATTATTTAATTAATATTTATGTAAGTACTATAAATATTACCGAATAAAATTTAGTTGTTTAAAGTTTGGTTGTTCTTTTATTTCAGTTAACTCTATAACATAATACATATTTATTTTCAAATTAGATGCTTCAGCTCTTACATTTGTTTACGTAATCATTAAAATTAGTAAAGGGTTTTGAAAAAAATGGAGAAAATATTAAACTGAGATTAAAAATATCATTTGCATTACAGTTATCTGCCTCATATATAAATAAAAGTAGGGCAATTAACTTCATTTGTAAATATCTTAGTATCAGGAAACATGAAAATATTGTAGAACACATAGATCAATGTTTTATACCTGAGTTAAAACTAAAAAACTGACATAATAAAATATATAAGAGAAAAGTAGAATTTATCAGGAATTTGTATCAATACTATTTTTTTGAATATTTAAAATATTTTTGTTTTCATGAATAAAATTAATTTTAGATAATGTTTTAGATTTATTGTGCACAATTTCTTCGATTGTAGATTTCATCTCTATTTTTGTAAATCATTTCATACATACTCTATTCTGTTGGAACCTACGGTCTTAGCTAATTTGGAATTTCAACATTTTTCAAATGGAAACAATTTTGTATACAATTACTCGAATACATAAACACACATTTCCTTTATATTTCCAATCTTTGAATAAAAAATTTACCATTTGGTAAAAGATTATTTGTTTGTACTCTTTATTGCGTTTTTTGTTTTTCTTAATCTCCTATGGCCAGATCAATGAAACCGTTGACATTAATGAGGTCCGATACAAGAAGGAAGCATTTATGATTATCCTCCCAGTCCAGTACCAGGCAGTCCAAGTTGTGTTGAGGTGATGCCGAATTTTGATGGCATTTAAGGCAAAGAGGAAACTTTCTTCAGAATATGTGAGATCGCTCAAGTGCCCACTGACAAGTCGGGACAGGCATATGTTGGTCTACTTGCCACAAGAGAGATATGGGAAGTCCTGGTATATTGCTATTATACCAGTTGTGAGGTGGAGTAATTTACCAATTTTCTTTTATTTTGGGGCTTTTGTGTGCCTTGAGAATAAATCTAAATATGAGATTTCAGAGGTGAAAGGAACAGGATGGTCTAGTCCAGTGTCGGAAAATTCCTTTCCGTAGATATTAACATGAGATCCATTGAAAATGTACTTTGTGCTGGTGAGAAATGAGATTTACGTTTACTAAGATCGATAAAATGCTTTTTAACTCCAAAGTGGGCCTAATATGTGAGATTTTGAGTTGAAGGTAATTGAATTAAGGTAATTGAACAAAGTTGGCCTAATGTTTGAGATTTTGAATTGAACTAAGGTAAGAAAGAATCTAGAGGTTTCCATAATTGCTTTCACTCATGACTCTCTTTAGTCCTATGTTAATTGCAATTAATTAATTTCAAATTATTGAATAGAAATCTGGATTACGTTATTCAATGAAGTATTTTTCTCTAAGACTGCCTGTCCGTATATTTATTTTGTTGCCATCAATATAAATTTTGATGTCATTTAAAAGAATTTTATTGACTATTTCCTGGACCCATTTGCTTAAGTAAGTCATGAAATCTGCTATTCTTATTGAGAAAGGTAAACGGAGGAAACCTCTTGCAAACATTGAAAAGTTCACCGCAAGTATTTAAATTACAATGGAGATCATTATCTCCATTGTGATTTAAATTCTACATTTCTACTATTAATTACTGTGATTTAACTGAACTGAATGGCCGGTTTTTCTTTAGTCTTTGGTTGCATGCACAGTTATTTATATTGGGTTTGTAAATTCACTTTATATGAAGCGGATACAATTGAAACAAAATCATTTATGAAGTTAATATGCATTTTAATTTTCAAACTTCCATAATTAAAAAGTTTCACAGCAAATATTTCGTCGAATATTTTCTATGTAACCCTTTTTTTTTTATAATAATTCTATACAAAGAAAATGGTAATATTCAGTTAGGATATACGTATCTGATACACACTGATCAATAAATTAGAACTTTTTTGTTTAAATGCTTGCTAGGAAAGAAATTCGCAATTTTGTTATCAAGTGAGTTACATAACATTAGAACGCTACTATAAGTAAGAATTGCATGTCACGATGAATGAAGTAAAATAGTAAAATCAGCATATCTTCCACTATTTGAAAAAGGGCTTATCATTAGTTGCCGTTTAGCAGGGACCTCAATTTCAAAGGCTGCACACCTCACTAAGAATTCAAAAATAGCCACAACAAAAGTTTTCATAGGAAGGAATCAGAACTCAAAGTACTTTTTTAGAAGACGTAACAGCGTTTCAAACATAGTTATCTATGAGTTTGATCTGGGGAATCTCCAGCGAATTGTGCAGCAAAACAGGAACTCTAATGTTTCGAATGTCGAAAATCATTAACCATGGTTTTTCCCAACACATTTAAATGCCAGCCATAAGCAGAGAATTGCAGAATATAGGAATGCATAGTTGAGTGCCTGTGAGAAAGTTTCTCATTTGCAACCAAAATGCAAAAAATCATGTCCTAAGAATCGGGAAAGTACATGCTGGACATTGAAAATGGATAATGCGATTGGTGGAATCATGAAAAACTTTACGTTGAATTTGGCGAGAACATCATGAATTTATCTTGCCTTACTCGCGATATGTAGGGACTTGGTATTGTACCATGATGTCAAGCATGTTTTGCAGACAAGGAAGTTGTGTCCTAGTGTTCTTTGAAATTATAACCACCATAAGCTATTCAGATATACTGGAGGATCAAGTGGACAATGCCACATTGCACTTTTTCAGTAATGGCGACGAATAATGAAACTATATATCGTACCAGAAGAGTTAAAAATCGATTCACAACATCAATCTGAATTCAAACAATTTCCTGGACTCAGCAAGCTAATAGAAAATGTGAGAGACATGGTAGAAAGCATTACTCTCTTCTTCAAGATCATATAAAAATTGTAATAAATGTAGCAAATAAATAATAAAAAACATACATTTTAAATATTTGCGCATAAGTGATATCGGTGTTTCTTTTTAAATAAATGTAGATATTTTTAGAAATAAAAAATTTATATTTTATGTTACAAAGTAATAGATTTCTGGGTTTTTTTTCAACATATGCAAGTACTTAAAGGCTACGGTGTTTTTTTTTCCCCAATTATTTTCTGAACATTTTGCATTACTTATTTCAATAACAAATAAATTACAATTGAAATTTCTATGGTAATATATATTTCATAAATCTGAGTAACAACAAGCTATTTAAAAGAAAAAGATTAAAATTTATTTTTAATTCATCAGATCAATTGAAAGTAGAAAAAGGAAAATTATTTAAATTTCATAAATTATTTAAAGGTGATAATAATGGATTTCGTAAATAATAAAACTGAATCTTCTTAATTAATTTTACGATGAGGAAATAATGAATATAGCATTATAGATTATTAGTATTCGTGCTTATACCTTATATGTTATATATCATTTAATTTGATTTTTATTTGCATTCAGACTATAGGCCTGTTTACACGCTCCGAGTTTCTCGTCCGAACTTGCACGGATCTCGTTGCCATCGTGAAATCGGACTGTGTAAACACGTTCTCGGAAATCGCTATCCGATCTCGGAAAGAAGTAAAACATGTTCTACTTTTTCATCCGAGATTTTGTCCACAGCCAATCAGCTTTATGGAAGAGTGACGTCATCAGAACACACGAATATCAAATTTTTCAAATAGAATTTTTCTTGCAAGCTATCACAAAATGAATTGGAGTAAAGAAAATATTGAAATATTAATAGAAGAATACAGATTGTGGCCATATCTATGGAATGTTAATACCACAGAGTATCACAACAAAAATTTGAGGATAAAAGGATATATGGAATTACAATCGATTTTAAATTTTCCATCTGACGAAGTTAAAAAAAAAAAAATTAATAACTTAAGGAGTCAGTATTTGTCTGAACAGAAGAAAGTGCTTCAATCACAGCGGAGTGGAGCCGGTAAGTTATATTTTATTTTGTAAAACATTAGTTGATTAATTAATTCATTGTTTATACTTTATTGTTTTCAATAATTCAATATAAATTATTAGATATTGCAAAGCGAAAACTTTTAATTGTTAATTAAATGTTAATTAAAAAAATTAGTTATTTCATTTATATTATTGTAATAAAATTAATCTGTGCATTTTCCTGATGTAAATAACATGAATTTTAAAGCTTTTAAACACGCTAATGTAAATACTTGAAAATGGGTATAATGAGTCTTTAAATCCTCCCTCAATAGTTTCATAAAGGAATAATTTGATAAAATAATTTTTATCAAAACATTAACAAGAACAAAAAAGTAATGATTTAAAAAAAAAGAACGAAAATCTATCTTTATAAATTTTTGTCATTTGTATGATTTTTCAATTTCTTTCTTAAATAATGTTTATTAGAATAATTAAGCATTAAAAATCAACAAGCTATCAATAAAAAATTACTTTATTTATAATCAAATTTTTATAAACAATTGCTCCATGCAGGTATAATTACAAAACACTAAGCTATTATTTAATCAAGTTTGATTTGTAGACATAACTTTTTGCCAATTTTATTTTAATGGAGAAAACATTACTTTTTTTTAACTACATATGCATTTATGATTCAAATGGCCTGACCAAAATCGTTTTTATATTATTTTTGTAAATACTGACTTGCTAATATATATTGTATATGCTTAAAATGTCAATCAATAAAGAAGAATCTTTTAAATGATCTTTCTTGCTGAATATTTTTGCTTTGATCTTCAGTAATACAAGTTAAAATATGGATAATTTTGTATTAGAATAACTTAAAGTTTTTACTTTCTCTGTTTCAGGAGCTGATAATATTTATATGCCAAAATGGTGGTGTTTTGAAGCCTTATCATTTTTAAGAGAAAGTGCAACACGAAAAGAAAGCCCTTCAAATCTCTCTGTAAGAATACAAATTTTTAAATTCTTTATTAGGACATTGAACTAATAAACATTTCAAATACTTTATTTAATTATTCAACTTTTTTCATATAGATTGAAGTAGACCCTGAGGATTTCATAACCCCATCCGTTACAGAAACTCCTCCTTCAAAGAGAAGAAAGAAAGCTTCAAGTGAAGAAGAATTACTCATTTCTTGTACTGAAGTGCTTTCTTCCATGCAGCAAAAAAACCCCGACAAACACGATCATTTTTGTCAATATCTGGCAGAAAAAATGAGATCCATGGAGCCAAGAAAAAGTTTTCAATTAAAATATCAAATAATGGAATTAGTTACACAATATCAAGAGCAATAATGCTAAATATGCAATAAAATATATGTCTATTCTGATTAATTTTTGAAGATTTATCCATAATTTAACAAGCACCATATTTTGCATACATTATGTTTGGAAGTCCTTTTTGATAAATTTGCTTTTAAAATATAAATTAAATATTTTTTCCTCTATATAATTATCATGTTTAGTAATGCATAATTCTCCAAAAATGCAAAAAGTTTGTTCCATTCAACAAAATTCTAATAATAAGTTAACACATATTACTATGAAATGCATTTTCACATTTTAATATCGTTTCAATATTCGGTGAATAGCTGCTGAAAATTAAGCATTTCTTGACTACTAAATTATTTAACTTCAACACATAACAAATTTTATGTTTAACTTAATTTGCATGTTAAATTGTCCCTTGGGAATAATGTTTTATGAATTTTAAACAGATATTTTACATTCATTTAAAACATCAGTATAAAGGGAGTTTACATAAATTAATAAATATTTAGGTGAGCTCTAAATGTTTAAGCAAAATTAACACTGTATTGAATAAAATAGTTTAATAAATTAATGCATTATATTGTTCATATTTTATTCACTTTTATTATAAAGTTAATTTACTAACCCGAAGTTTAAAAAATTGCCAAGATTTGAAATCTCAACCTAAAATATTTACAATCATTTTATACACTCTTACATAATAAATTTGTATAAAGAATTGGTTTCCTTTGCATAAATATATATTTTAACACTTGATTTTTCCCCCTTATATTTTATTCTACTAAATAAGTCAATATCTAAAATTAAGGATTGCACTGTTAAGAAACTATTTGACTGAAAAGTAATTTCATTTTCTTTGGGCACAGTAAAATTCTCATACCTATCTAGAGAAGCTAGGTATTTTTGACAGTGCAATTAATACAGGACTATGTTAAAATACTTTTTCTACACTCATTAAAATATCATAATAAAAGAAAAGACCAACAAGCAATACAACTCATGTTTATTATAAAATTAATAATAAAATACAAAATATAATTTTTTTTTTGATAATAAACTTTTTATTTTAAAAAATGGCAAACACTTCATAAAAATTTTTCTTGCCATGGTACACTTCCTGAACTATTGAAATAAGTTAAATGTTCTTCCCTTATCTGGCGTGCTTCAGTCGAGGAAAAGCAGCTTCCTTGTCTAGCACAGGGTTTAGAACCTGCATAATTATGCTCTTTCCACTCGGCTGAAAAAAATTCCCCAGAGTCAATGAACTCCTTAGAAAAACTGTTTACAGGAGCATATACATCAGCTGATGCTGTACTTCGCCTCAAAAAATTGTGCAATGCACAGCATGCCAACACAATTGTTTTCACTTTCATGGCATTCAAAGGATTGCAGTTTTGAAGAATTCTAAATCTAGAGGACAGTATGCCAAAAGCATTTTCCACTGTCCTCCTTGCACGGCTGAGTCGATAATTGAATACTCCACGATGTAGAGTCAGATCTCTTGATGGAAATGGCTTCATCAAATATGATTTTAATGGGAAAGTCTCATCAGCAACCATGACAAAAGGGATTTTGACTGTTCTCCCAGGTAATTCTTCTGCTTCTGGCAGATTTAGAGCAGAATTTTCTACTGCAGCAAGCAAAGAAGACTTGGAGAATACAGTGCTGTCTGAAACTCTCCCATTTGTGCCAACATCAATATATATGAAGTTGCAGTCAGCACCTACCAATGCAAACAATATTATACTGTTGTTATGTTTGTAGTTAAAATATGCTGAACCATATTCTCTTTTACTTTTCATAACAACATGTTTTCCATCAAGAGCTCCAATGCAGTTTGGGAAATTCCACTTTTGCTGAAATCCTTCTGCAATTTTTCTCCATTCAGCTGCATCTCTAGGTACCTAAAAATAAAGAAATAAATATTAAATTTAAAAGAGAAAAACATAAGTAGAGAAAAACGTAATGAAGTTAGAAAAAACTATTTTTAATAAATTAAATTTTTTTTTTTTTTTTTTTTTTTTTTTTTTTTTTTTTAAGATTACCAGTTTTATGTTCTCAATAATAAAATCTTCTTTAAATTGAAAATCAACTTTAATTTATTATAATTTATCATTATAAGGCAAAAATATATCATTTTTCATTTTTGAAAAATTTATTGCTTCTCAAATATATGCAATAGTATAATTATGGGATTAATTATATAAATAACATAATCAATACATTTAATAGTCATAAAATAATGCAAAAGAAAAAAGTAGAACTAAAGCATGTTAATTTTCTTTTTTAAATTTTAAACAAGAATATGAAGGATAAGATTGTAGAAAAAATATGCATGAATAAATCAACTTGTTTCATTAAAATAAATTTCCATATTAGTCACTTTGATTTTCTTCCAATAAGAATCAAAGTAATTTAAGTCATTTTAAAAAAGAAAGAAAGCAGAAATGTAAATAGCATTTTCATGAAAAATTTCATAAATTCTGATCACATATATGGCTATAAAATTAAGCAATTTCGCACAATATTTTTTAAATTAACTATCCTGAATGCCATCTAAGTAAATTATTACATTAAAATTCATAACCAGAAAATTATAGTTTTAAATATAAAAAAAACAAACAAGTATAATACGAAATGAACACTTATTTCTTAACTTTCATATAGAAGTGCTCTTTAAAAATTATCAAAATGCAATTTATTTAAACCTTTTATTGCTCAACAGCCCCCAAATTATAAACTACTAACATAAGAAAAACAAGATTTAATTTTTTAAATGATAATTCAAGACTGTACTCAGTTGACTTCATATGAATACATATCACATTTTTATAATATTATTATCGTAAGTAATATATTCTTTTATTAGAATTAATTTGAAAGAGCTAATTTTTGCTTAGTGAATATTGTCATAACACATCAAAAATACAAAAATAAGACTTTGATAAACATATATTTACTTTAATAAATTCTTTTAAAACATCATAGATAGCTTCACAAGTCTCTGGAATAATACCAGATAAGCTGCATTTTGTAATGCGAAATAAATACTCTAATGATGCATAAGAATCACCTGCAAAATATAAATTAATTTAGTTCAGATGTAAATTTTTAGAAAATGCAAACATTCTTATTAAGAAAAATAATTTTAAAATCATACCTGA
>JAPDSC010038454.1:3782-37924 GCA_026290005.1 Latrodectus geometricus
ATTTTAATATCATTAGATTTGCTTTTAAATATTATTTTCAAAAAATCCAAGAAATGTTTTGGAGAATTAATTTAAGCACATACTCTGAATAATTTTAACAAGTTATTCAAAAATTATTAAAATAAATAGAACCTATAATAACGAAATGTTTTTAAGAAAATATAAAAATTGGTTTTGGATGTCATTAAAGATATTCCGTATTAATAAACTTTATGACATCACGTTTACAATTAAATTAGCTTAACATCTCTGAAGAAATAATCAAAGAATGTCATTTAATGATTCTCCTTAATTATATATAATCATTTTCTTTCCCATTAAAACATTTATGGAACAAAATACTTTATAAAAAAATTGTACTTCAAATTCTTTCTATATATATTCTATTACATGTTAATGAATGACTACAACTACAAACTTTGCTCTCAGAATTAACAACTGAAAGTATTTTTAACACCACAAAGTAGTTTGACAAAATGAAATAAATACTATGAATAATTCATTGTTTCTTAATTGTTGAAAAAACATTTTTTGACATATGATGGAATATGTTTTTAATATACTTTCACTAATAGTGTTACACATATTTTCATTGTTTGACATTTCTAATCATCGCAGTCATAATAATCCATTAAGTATCTTTAAATAAGGTAAATCACATCACAGTTTAAAACCAATAATTTACTTCATTATATGTATGTCTGGTGATTATCTGATTTGGTGTTCGTATGTCACATATCTAATTAAATGAAAGAATCCAAGTTTCTCAGTAAATTCAGGCCGCTTCCCAAAAGAACAGGAAAATGCAGCATTATGTGTCACATAAAGTATTTGGAAGAGTAACCATTTCTCCCTCATTGAGTTGTTGGAGTTCTGTGGTTTGGTCACATGGTTATGTTAACTTGTGACGACCAAAGTACTTCTGCTGGTATGGCGTGAATGTCGAGAGGAAGGTATCAGCTCAAGTATGACCTCATCTCTTATCCGGGATTCAAAATAGAGATATGCTTGGTAATATGCAAATATATTTAAATCTTTTAACATTATGATACATGCCGGGCTTCGCCTTCATAGCTGAAAATGTATGCACATAAAAATTATACATGTCAAGAAATTAATAATGTTGTTCCGCGATACAGCACGCCACCCGGCATTCCATAAAGTTAGGCAACAATATTAAAAGACAATATAGTTCGCAATCAAATCTCTCCTATACCGGGAAAATCATGATCTTCAGTAACCATAGAAAATCTCCAGTCCCCAAAAAATATTTTAGTAAGATGAAACACCTAAAATCATAAGAGCAGTGTAAAAAATAATGTTATCGAAAGTAAAATGTAATCTAAAGTGGGAAAAAATGTTGATTGTAAGAATAACCTGAACCAAGAGATCTCAAAATTGCGCATTCGAGAAAGAATTATACCTCGATTGATTTAGAAAAGTATGACATCAATATGGCTCACATCCATCAAATATTTCAATAGGTACTTGAGATTTCTTTATCAATGATAGCTTGAATTATCAAAGTTTTGACATAGCTAACTTCAGTGATTAACTCCAACTAATCAGCTTCGTTAACGTAGTGCAAAAATCAATTACTGTTTAATACCGGAAACAGATGTTCTGAAGTAACAGATAAAGACATCCTCGATTAATCTGAAGACCTGATATTCATTTATCGCCTGCCAACAAATGACATAAGCGCATATTAGTTGACAGTGTGATTTTACATTAAAATTTAGAAAGGGTAGTTTCATGAGTTGAGAGTGTTGCATGTATATAGCCTGTGATGCTTGATTAAAATATCAGGTAAACTGTACTAGGAGAATATAAGCTTTCCTGAATAACCAAGATATATCTATGTTACGGCGGTTTGATAAAATGGCCCTAGTTATATTGAGGTGGGTAACACAGTTTGTCATTCCCAAGGGCCTAACTAAGTTTGTTATGGTGAGAAAGGCAAAAACCAGAACCTTATCAAGCCTAATTTGATGAAATGGAGCGTCGATTTCTAAGTTGAAATGACTAAAATTATCAGCAGAATCTGAAATCAAAAGTTTTAAATTATTAAGTAAACTTACTTGTATTTTTCAGGCCGAGTGGATGAAAATGCTGATCATCGTCCTACAGAAATTGATTATGAAATTTCCTGAAATGATACCAGTGTAATTGCCTCTCGTTGAAATGTGTTATTAATATTTGATACTGATTTCCGAGAATATATCGCAATTATATGTATCTATATCATCGTATAATTCCATACCATGAAAGAGTCCGAGTAAATTTTTAGCGTGTTCTTAATTATGATTATGCAAATTATTAAATCAAATGAGCAAAAAATGTAATTTTAACAAATATATAAATAAGTATTTGGAAGGTTAAAAATTATATGAATTATGAATGGAAAATTAATGAAATACATAAACCTTAATGAAACGTTTGAGATTTAAAATCTAGTTATTTCCATGCATTGCATGATATTTTTTGTATCTCTAAAGTAAAGAGACTTTCTAATTTTGTTCATATGAATACATGAATTTTTCAATTTTATCACTTTATTTTAATAAAAAATTTTATTACAAGAAAAGTAAATAAAAATTGGTAGCAGAAAATGTTATTGATAAGTTATTTTTGTAATAATTTGCAATCAAGTAATAAAGCTATAATAAGTTGCAATTAAAATTTGATTTTTATCTATTAGAAATTTTTTTAACCTCTTATCAGATTATGAATCTCAGACGCTTGAATAGAGTTATTTTCTTTCCTCTCAGAATAATTTAGCCCTATTTTAGGTTACATATTTTTCTGAAATAATTTTCAAATTTATGTTTTTTATGATATTTACATACAAACTCAATTTTCTAAATTTTTCCTTTAAATATGGTAATTTGAAAATAAATAAATCATTATTAAAATTTAAAAATTGGCCTATGATAATTAAATGATAACAAAATAATGACTTTCACTTATTTACTAATCAAGTTAAAGGAATTTCTTCCATTCTATGCGTTATATTTAACATCATTAGCTCATACATTTTGTGATAGCATGAATAGATTTTGTATTCGTCATATTTTTATTTATAAAAGACGAAAAATCACTTATAATCATAATAATTTCGATAGAAATTACACTATCACTAAGAAATGAGTGATTACCGAACACTGTATCACACTATAAGTGATATTACTCCTCTTTTGTTATTAATGTTGGCACACCCATTTCTGTTGCCACCATCACTTACATCAACCATTAATCTAATATTTTCTAGCCAATGATATGTTTACAAAAGTTATAACCCCCAACTCTGCCATCTACAACTTACGCTTACTGCCAACCGGAAATAATAATCGATGCCGATCCGATCAATCCATCCTCGGGATGAACAGCAGAAACCAATAAAAATATAAAAAAGAGGATGAGCGCATATACACACAACTGTCCAAATCCGCCTCAAATATTTGACTTCTGGCACCGTGAAGGCCGAAGAGAGAAAGAAAGTGTTACCAAACACCAACAGAATGACACAAGGAAGCGACGATCGGGGCAGGGGGGAATTTTCGGTACATGGAAAAACGCAAGTAAGAAAGGAAAAAAGGGAAAAAGGTGGAGTGTGGTGGTAAATGGGCATTCCTTGTCATTTCTCATGGCTCTTTCTTCCCGATTCCACTTAGGACGGAGACAGTAGCGTTCCATTCTTAAAGGAAGGCAAATAATTGCACTTTCCTCAGATTGAACCTGAAAGACCCTTTCGAGGCTAATGACAATCACGGACACTTAGTCTTGCTTCAGTGGCAGGCCTTGTGTGGAATACTCCTTTTCCTTGGTCACCACCCCCTTTGGATGCTTTTTCGTCTTAGTGTGTGTGTTGATTCATGGAATGCAATTGGGGGAAGGATCCCTCGTCAAAGGCAAAGTTAACTTAAGGGAGTTTAAGGAAACCATGGAAAGGTAAATACAGGCTAATGCATAGGTCAAACAATAGACCTCCGTCACGTATGCAATCTCTCTTCGTTTCAATTTATTTTTGTTGATTTTCTCCCTTCAATGTGTTCACGTTAATCCAGTTAATTCTGAATCAAATGAAGTTAGTTTTCTTATATATTCTCGAACACACCAATCCCCGATTCAATACGTGATGTTTTTTATTTAAGAATATTAATTAATTTAATTAAAATATAATTCTGTAAATCTGCCATAAATTTAATTTAAAATATAATTCTGTAAATCTGCCATAAAATTAATTTAAAATATAATTCTGTAAATCTGCCATAAAATTAATTTCTATTTCAATAGTTCTATGCTTTATAACTCATATTGTCAGATTTTTATTTCTGCATAAATGTAAGGAACTAGAGTATAAGAGTATAAAATAAATTATTTACAATAGAATATTTGCTTTAAGTAGGAAAATAATTATTGCTGAATATATTTTCACTCAGAGACTAAACTATTATTCCTAAAATATCCTTTATGTAAATTTAATATTTGAGCAAATTACTGTCATAACTCTAAGAAGAAAACTCAAGATATTAATGTAAAAATTAGCCTATGGTATAATAATTTAGAATTTAATGGCATTAAAACATTAGAATTGAAGTCGTGTTTAAAATTTTATATTAAGCATATTTAAATATGCCTCATATAATCATAAATACAATCAAAAATTTCATAATTCTCTTATAAATTCAATTATTTATCAAGGAGTATATGTTTTAATGGTAAAAAAAAAGTTTGGACTTCATAATTATCACAAAAAACTTCAGAAGCTCTTTTACAACCCTGTTAAAATGATTCAATTTATAAATGACACTATATAAAATTATCTAAAATTTTAAAAACTTTTTTTTTCTTTTTTTTTTTTTATCATGAACCACACAATTTTTGAAACTATATGAAATTTATTAAAAAATATTGAATGATGTAAAATTATATTATTATAATATGTGCAATACATTTAAAACTCTCCTTACAGATTTGAAAAAAAGTAATAAATTTAAATTATGTTTCCATATATATAATGGTAAAAATTTGTTCCATTATTTGCATTCGTGTATTTATTTGATACCGATGTATGATTTAATATAAGTTCCAAACTCTTAAAATTATGCACAACAATTGTGGGAATCGAACGTACTAACGGTTGAATTTATGACATATATGCTAATCATTCTGATGTAAGTTTGGAGAAAAGTTAATGTAAAAGATACATATTTGCAAAATGAACCATATAAAAGTTCCCAAAGAGTTATAAATAAATTAACGATTCGAATTCTCTGATAGCATTTCACATGAATCTTCAAATATTAAATTTCGTTTTTCATAATACGAAATAAATCATTAAAATTAAATAAATTTAATATTTTGAAGTAATTTAATGTTACAAAAATATTTAAAAATTCCTTTATTTTTAAGAAATAAGCTTGTTGAAAAAACACTAAAGTATAAAAAATATCACTTAGTGCTCACAGTAACTTTTATAAAAAACTATAATTAAATTGAAGGTTTTAATACGTTCTAAGAGTTAAATTTGAAAGCATAACTAAAGAATCTCATTAAAGATTGTAGGCATTTAATAAAACAAAATATTTGTATTACTTAGAAATGAAACAGGTCATTATATTACATTGCTTAAAGAAAAGAGGGGAAAAAATACATTTAAACTTCAGCATAAACAATGTATTTAAAGAATCGGTTATCTGAAGAAATATTTTCTTCTTAGAAATGTAAAACTTCAAAGAGATTTCTATATATTTTTATGTTTCTTTTAAAAATTTTAATTAAACTTTTTGCTTTTACAAATATTAGTTAACAGAAAGATAAAAATATAAAAAATTGTCTGATAATAACTTACTTTGAGAAATTTTAAATTATCTTTTTAGTACTTTTAGTATTTTTATATATTTAAAACATATTTTGCATGTAAACTTAACAAAATATAATTTGAATTTTATTTGGTTTTTCACTTTTCAAGAAAATAACTAAACTTTTAAAATAACTTTAAGTTGAAGATAATTTTTAGAAATAGTTTGATATATATATGTTACTACTTTAATATAATTTTAAATAATTTGAATTAGAATGTTTTATTGAAAACTATTTATTTAACTGAAGGTTTAAATTATGAATAAGATATTTTGATACACCTAATTGTTTTATATTACTTTATCAAATTAATATTTATATTTAAGAAGAATATTAATGAAGGTATAATACAATTAATGAAACATATTTTCTGAATATAATACTAGAAAATCCTATGAATTTTGCTTTGCTTGATATTTTTTAATCTATATATAATTTAGCAATAAAGTATAATATATTAATATTAAAGTGTAGAATTTTTTGTTATTCGGTAATTCACAAAATGCTTTTTATATGTTTTCATTCAATACCAGTTAGGAATATTTTATCTATAGATTTTCTATCAGAATTAAGGCTAAGATATGTAATTCTTCAAAATTTTATTTAAATTTATTTTGAACTTGATAGTTAGAAATGTTCTCATACATTATAATTTTATGAGCTATAATTCAGACCTTGTACCTTAAATTAATATTTCATGAAACTTTTAATTTTCAAAATAAATTTTCTGACTTAAAAATTTAACTTTAAAGTTAAATTATAGTATTTCTAGATAAAAATTCATTGAAATGTACCCAAGGTCAATTAAAAGTTTTATTGCATCATATGATAGTCACTTGTCAACTGAAATCAGTCTTCCTATGTATATTTTTCATTTATATTTAAACTGTGTGACTTAAATATCTCAACTATTTATAATATATATATATATATATATATATATTATTTACTTTTTTCTCACTGGATGGTTAAATATATATGAAAATGTGCTGATTAAACCATTTGCATGAATCACGTGGTATGCCTCAGTTTGATGAGTATACACTGGAGTACTGAAAACTTCACTTGAGTGTGTCCTAGACTTCCATAATCATCTACTCACTCTCATCTTAAGCCACATGCATATGCATATAAGCATTTTCCATGTTCGTTTAAACTTAGATTTTGTTAGCGTATTATATTGTTACACTGACTATAATTGTAACATTGCTAATTGCATGGCGTAACATAAATCTTTTTTAATCTTTCTTATTCATTATTAGAATTTCATATGAAAATAGGTTTGTACTTAAAGTTGAACTAATAAGTTTTACATTTGTATTAATAATTTTTTCAATATTTGACAAGTATCTATAATAACACAAAAACGTAAAAAGCTCCAATGCAATACTCCCAAAATTATCAAGACTACAAGAGATTTTAATCTAAATTAGTTTAACTAACTAACCGAATTACATATTTTGAGCCATTATAAATTAAGGGTTACTGTTATTGATCAAAATTACACGAAACAGTTTTTTTTTAGAAAGATATTTGCTTAAAAATTAATTTTCCGTTATAATTTTTAGGGTGTTCTTTTGGGGAGTTATTTTCATTATTGCCAAAATCTTCAGTCTTTCTGCAATATTAAGGCATATAAAACAATAGTTATATAAATTCAAAAAGGAAATCTGAAAGTTTAAAAAATTAGTGAGAATTGACCTTTTATCTTTTTTAGTTCAAACAATTTAGAAAACTGCAAGGTTAAGCAGTTGTACACTTTTCTCTCATCATTCTTGAGCAATTTGTTTCAATTGATTAGGTTGCAACAGAAAGTTATCACAAAATTTAAACTGAATAAATTATTTCGAAAGAAGAATTTCTAACTCGTAATGCACAGTTTTGTTTAATTTTATTTTTAAAAATAATTATATACAATATTCATCTATCATAATTTATGTTTAGTGATTGTCTGTTAATATCTTATGACGAATATCGTTGCATTATTTAATTGCAGTAATTTTAAAAAATGCTATTTTATAGTTTCTTAACCTTTTTTTTTTTTTTTTTTTTTTTTTTTTTTTGTTAAAGGAAAAGAATATACAAAATAGATTGAAATAGATATTGTATACGCAATTTTTAATTTATATATTTCAGTCTTATATAGCATAAAATATAATTTAAGAGATTTAGAGACAAAACATTAAAAATTAGCTTTATTTTGAGAATAGAAATAAAAAATAAGATGAAAAAGATACAATGTGTCTAAATTTGATATTAAAATAAGCAGCTTGTAAACAACAAGTGATTAGATAACATATTGTTTTCTTAGATGAGCAAAATCGCCTTAAGACAAAATATCCTATTCTTCTATTAGTTAATTTTAATCGTGCGGCTGGACTTTTTTCTGTACTTTAGATTTTATTGGTAAGTTTATTAAAAAAACTACACATCACTAAATATAAGGAACAAAAACAAAAACGCCGTATATAGCATTACGCTTTGCAATTTTTAGAGGAATAATATCTGTAGCTTTAAAAAAATTTTTTTAATTTAAATATTTTTTTCAATTGAGTTGGAATGATTTATTCAAGAATATAGATTCAGATATTATATCACAGATTAAATCTCTTTGCACAATTACAACTTTTATTATTCACTTATTTTCGCATTTCTAACAACATATTTTATGTTCATAAAATATTTTATTTATTCGTTTTTAAAGTTATTTTATGTATATTTCTCTATGTACTTAAATCATCCTGGATAAATGCTTATTTGTCTAAAATATTTTTCATTAGACTGATTTTCATCTAAAAAAACACTGGACATTAGTAAATTGTGTTTAATCTCAATTAAAAATGCTTTATACTCCCTGCGCAATTTTATTTCAGAAAATCTGTTTACTTTAAGTTTTATATCTTATTTCAAGCATTTATTCTTTTACAAATTTGCTATATGTATTAGAATTATATTTTTTGTATCGTGAATTTTTGCAATTTTACTATAGTTCTTAATATTCTTTTTCATTAGTTTGTGAAATTTTCTTCTTATTCTATTTATTTTTTTTTTTTTTTTTTTTTTTTTTTTGAAATATGTTTCAAATATTTCCAAAAAACGAATAATATTGTAATATTTTCATTTTTGACATTTAAAAATCTATCTCAAATGTCCCAATAAGTGAAAATAGATTAACTTGGATGCTTCCCTTCCACTTTTAAATGCGTTAAATTTTCATAAAATTTCAGAATTTTGCTTTATATTTTTTAGGTTTAGTGTTTCATGTTTCCTAAGCATAACTAATTAAATGTTGAAAAATATTTTAGCATTTAATATTTTACAATGTATTCATATCTATATTTCTACATACAAATTCACTCAAGTTTTACATCAGTAGACATTAATTATACTTGATTTTGAAATGCCAATTTTTCTTAGTAATATACTTAATTCTCATTTTTACTTAAATGATGCTAATAATAAATTCAAAATGGCAAGTTGTATTTTCGTACACCAAATTTATTTTATTTTTCATTAAATATATATGAAGAGAGCATAAAAATATAAAAATAATTAAAATAAGAGGCGACAAAATTAGACTTCAAATAAAAAATATTTTTCTCTTTTTCGGTAAAAAATAATATAAGCTTTGATTTTAATGCTACGTTAATATTGTAAGATTTTGTATTTAAATATTCATAATGTTCTTAATGCCACACAAAGATAAATAAATAAAGTTTTTTATACATTGATAGAATAATTTTAATCCTTCAGGCTCTACATATGCACAAATATTTTAATAAAACTGTATTTCGTATAAATAACTAAAAATTAAAACCTTAGTTATTACAAGAAAAGAAGTAGAAATTAATATTTTCAAATAAAATTAAAACTGGAAATTCTTTTGTAGTTTTTACATAATCACAATTTAATTTTTTTTACATCTTTGATAATACAAATATATTTCATTATGAACATTGTAATCAAAATTTTTAACTTTTCTATATTCATTGATTTTTATTGGTTTTCTTCATTTTCATTTACCAGTATTACTTTCAAAATATTGGCTCTAAAATATTTGGAGAATTAATATTCATCCATTTTTATTTAATATTGTTGCATTGAGTAACGCAAAAAAATGTTTTATTAATTTGCTCTTGAAAATAGAAATTAAAAAAATAGAAATCCTTACTCGTATTTATCCTAATTTATAACCATTTTAAAGGAGTGTTGATTAATTTCATATATTTTATTTTGAACTATTTAATAAATATAAATTTGCAAAATTTTTCATTGGTAAATCCTCATCAATTCAGTATTTTTTCTAAGAACAGCTTTATTTTTATATGTATTTTTAATGTATACATTCACTACCTTTTACAATAATTTGCATGACAATTTAAAATAATTTAATGCAGTAGTTAATAAAGAGTACTGAAGCACTTCTTCTGTACTTGCTATTACACAACGAATCGATGATTTGATTCTTTTTTCTTGTTTGAATCAAAAATCCTTATAAATTATTTAGTATAGTCTAAGTTTTATGCAGTAAAAAACATACATCTGATATTCTTTGAACGCTTTTTGTATACCAAAACTAATTAAACTTCTTTATGAATATAAAATTACTATCAAACCACTTTAATCTCCAATGCCATAACTTAGAATTCAATTTTTGAACTGCCGTAAACATCAGTCTTTAAAGTACACAGCTACTTATTTAATTATAATATTTACATCATTATATATTTCTAAGTCAAAAAATACAGTAAAATCTGATTCATTGCATAGTTTTAAAATTCAAGTTTAGATTGTTTTGTCTCCTCCTAATATTTAATATCTTTCATTTTTAATTACTATCAAATACATTTTCTTCTAAACTTAATTATAAAAATATTTATTCCAAAGTTATTAAGAAATAATTAGCTCAGCTAGATAAAAATTAATATTCTCTTCCTTCCCATTGCATTAGTTTATAAAAAAAATTGCTTACAGTTGTATTTAAAAAAAAATAACTTCTATCTCTCGCAAGATATTTAAATATCGCCAACAAGTTTCCGAAGTTGTTGAAAATCTTTTAATGATATTAAGTCACGAAATTCTTATTAGAATTGAAAATACGCAATCTGGTCCTCCAATAAATTATGTATTTATGATAGGTAACCAATAAAATTATGTGCATCAATATTCATGCTTGTTATCTAATGTAACTACTATGCGTGTCTCTCTAGTGAGGTTCTTTAATTAATTCAAACGGGAAAATAAACAAGCTTATTCGATTAAACGTTGTATTATGCATTTCACCAAGTTTTAATTATATTATTTTAAAAGTTATGCCTGCCTTCCTTTAAGGCAAGTAAATTACAGTGCATTTTCTAAGTTCTATGTAGATAACATTGAAAATAATTTTATTTTAAAATTAAAATATATTTTATGCAGAGAATTTATATTTTATGTTTATTCTCATAAACTTTGTCCTTAAATTTTTTATCAATTAAATTTAACGTTTATTTTACCTGAGAAATTCATATATCTATTCAAACTGTACGTGGATTTACAAATATATTACAGATACGCATATTAAACAATAAATTTTTTTAATTAAAAATGTTATTTATTTTATCACAAAAATTATGACTACAATTATCCACTTAATTAACCACGAGCAGATAATTTTTTCATCACCGTATTGATATTTTTTAAAAAAACTGTCAACATAAACATTTTTATTAAATTCAAAGTATCCATGAAGAAGCCATTAAAATTGTGAATTAAATAATTATAATATAAATATACGAATAAAAAACTTAATCAACTAACATCAAATATTTTGAATGGCCTAAAATGTTAAGTTTTGTTGATATATGTTAATAAAAATTTTAAGTATAATGCTTTCTATAATATTTGTATTAAAAAATTTAAATAGAATCATCTGGATTATCATGCAGATATCCAACAAATCCAAATTCATATTGTAACAGTTTCATAAATTTTCTAGTGAATATTGTGATAAGAAAATAAAAAAAATTTATTCATTATTAATTTTGATATATATTAATGTATATTAGTTATATTAAAAAAGGGTTGTTTTTACATTAGAAAGAAAGAAATTTTATTATTTAGATCAATTAGTAAGTTTTTCTTTTTTAATACAAGAGTCTCATATTTATTTTCTTTTTGCCATAAGAAACCCTAGTTACTTTAAAATATAGTTAGTTTCATTATTATTTACAATATAATCAAAAGATGAAATCTATTGATAAATTCTAGTTTCCCTCTATAATATTTTTCGAATAAAATAATGTAACTAAAATAATTTAAGAATATGACTATTTTATGTGAAGCCCACTTTATTTAAAAGGCAAATTCTTAATAGATTTGTTGAAAATTCTCTAGAAACAATTCAGAAAAAAATATGGGTGAAATCGACATATGTTTTGAAATTCTTTAAATGTTTGCTAGAATAAGAAAAAAATTACGTATTTTTAAACAAGTAATGTAATTTCTGTACTTAAGTTTTTAGAAATACATACTCGATTTCCATTATTTTACTTCAATAATATTTAGTATTTTAAAATGCTTAATGTTTTCAATAAGAAGGGCATTAAAATGTGACATAAATATTAGCAAAATCTTATTTTCTAAAGTAACACATAAAAAATCATAAAGTAACATCATTTTAATAATGACGAATCAATCATTAACTTGATAATTTGTACTAAATTTTCATGTAAATGTTTCCAAAATTCATCATTATAGTTACAAAAAAAATATTTAGCAGATATTTTTCTTAAATAAATTCATTTACAATTTTCAAGATGGATAGAAAAAGTATTCCAATATTTTAAAATAAAAAAATTGTTTTTTGCAAATAAAAGGGTTTACAATCATAATCTGTATCAAATACATATAGCTTTATTTCCAATTTTCAAAAAAGTAACATTTTTCAACAAAATGTGTAAAATCAAATGTATTAAGTGAGTTACTATAATTGTAATTTTAAAATACCATCTGCATTATAAATATATAACACATCTTGTTATAATGATGTGAAAAGTTAATTATTGTTAGAGGTTTATTTAAAGGATTCAGAGCAAAGTATATTTAGATTTAGGAACAATTATGAAGAAAAGTTTGAATGACATATACAAAATTCCACTATTTACAAATTATTAATAATTTATGTACGGTGTCGATAAAATTCATTCACTCAGTTTCCGTAAATTTTAGATTGCTTTCATTAGCATCTTATAATACTTTTTTTATTTGATAGTAATCATATAAAAACTGTTTCTGGCAAATGTCAAAAAAATAGATTTCTACATATTTTTTTGCAGTGCATATCTAAATATTTCGAATATAATTCGAAATGTCAATAACTTACCATTTATGATAAGGAAACCAGGTTGCAATTTAATGTATTTAAGCAATTGCTCTCAAACATAATTTACATCATTCCTATCATATTTATATAATATGTTTCAACTAAGCAATCTTCATACTATATTTTCCTTGATTTTACAAAAATCATATAGCGATACATGCTTTCATATGATTTTTGTAAATATATGCTTTCATATGTTTGTTCATTACGGTTTTCCACCATTTTACATGTTTCTACTAGGAAATTTCAGGATTTTGAAACTATTGTCTGAATAATATAAACTTCATAAATAACAATTAAAATTATAATACAATAATTAACAGAAATAAAAAATTGATATAATTTCTCATCAAAATATTGACTTAAGAAAGAAAATTTTGTTATAAAGTATCTGATGGAAATCAGCAGCCCTATAATTATTAGAACTCATTATCAATGATTAATTATTCTTTTATTTTTATTCATGTAGAAAGACATTTAATTCAAAAATCCTGCTTGATTTAATACTTTTCACTCACCGATTGTAGTGATGACTGTTAGAGAGTAGAGGAAGGCTCCGGAGAAGGACCACTGCTGTCCGGAACCTTCTTTACCATCGTATCCTTCCTTGACGGCCACAATCAAATGCTTCTGAAACCTTCTGACCTCAGCTTCAACAAGTTCAGTCCAGTTATCCTTGTACAGAACATTCAGTTTGTCTGTGATCTCCCACAAACGCTTGACAGTTTCCTGCCTCAGAAGGCCTACTTGAGAGGCCTTTTTAGATTCATAAGGAGCTTCAAGGGCTCTGAAAGCAAAGGCTCCCATAATACTGTATCCAATGACCAGGGCACATAATCCTATGTGTGAGAACAGAAAAGCTGCAAATCGTCCGCAGCAGCGTCTGCACCTACCGGGAGATGATGTTTTGGCAGTTTTGGGTTTCTTTGGTTTCTTCTGCTTCTTCTTTTTATTTTTCACAGAGTCCAGGGTCATCTCCAAAACACATGGGGATGTAGTGAGGTGGGTAGGCGTGACGCCCCCGCCCGCTGCAAGGGCAGGGTCCGTCCGCCAACAATCACAATCGTAATCTGCCACGGTGGACAAAGGTCAGCTGAGTTCTTCATAACATGACAGCTTTTTTTAGCAATCCTATTGTTCTTCTTTTTACAATTACATCAAATACTGGTTATTGTATTTTATACTATTAAAACGGCCATGTGCCCTCATATTTGAAATCTCTATAAATTTACGGTTGTATGATTCTAATCAAAATTATACAAAGAAAGTGTGATATTTCATACAATGTTGCTACACAAATAACTGAAGCATTGAATTTTCCTGTTTTAGCTTAATATTTATTGCAAATTGTATTGATTATTTATACCTAAGAGAAAGCACTCTCTTATACGTATTTTTAATTTAATTTTAATAATTTTATTTAAAGTTTTAACTATATGGACTTATTAACTCTCATTTTATTTCCACTGCTATTTATATATTAAATCAGTCTATTCCTTATGAAGATTTTGCATAAATTTGAAGAAATACACTTAAAAATAAATGTTAAGGTAACTAATTCATGGAAATTTGTTTCCCTTAACTTAATCCACAAATATTGTGTAACTAATAAATTTATAACATCTTATTTTTAAAAGTTATATCTAATGATATCTCAGATTTAGAAACTTCGTTAAAATTTATAAAAATATCATGGCAATAAAAATGTACTTCAGAATTTAAATCTTTCTTTTATGAAGTTTAAATTTCCTTAAATGTAAACTATATTCCTATTTATATGAAATTGAATATATCTAATAAAAAGTCTGAGAGAAACGAAAATGTATCTGTCTTCTGCAAACGTCTGAATGATTTTTTTTTTCTGAAAGATAAAACAGGAATAAACATCCAACAACAAGTTGCAAATATGTACACACGTCCACACAACCCGGCGCACAGTACCAATCAATCTCTTGCACGAATTTCAAGAACTGGTATGCTTGTCCTGTTCCTGAAATATTAATTTCATAGATTCCCGTGAGATCACATCAGAGCACAAAAACTAATTTTTATTCAAATATTTATTAAACAAATCCGAGGGCAGGGTACGTTCGTCCCCTATTACAGACTTAGTTAAAACACGTTTCCCCGGTTATCTCACTTACACCAACAACGAACTATGATGAACTCTACTGAAAGAATCCGAGATGAAGCTCTCGCGCCTCTCTTTTCGCCCCCATGCCATTCCCACGCTCATCGCATTGAGGATGAGTGCCATCTATCGGGGAAATAATATGAATAAACTGGAAATGTTTTCAGAAAAAAATTTAAGATGTTATTTTTCAGCCTCAATACCTAGACAGTAAAAACATTTGATGAATAGATTCAAACAATTAATATTTTTAAGAGCTGGTGTTTCAAAATTATTTTATTGAAAAATGTTTGCTGAAATAGTTTCATTCGTTAATTTTTTTCACAGGAATTATTTTTCCATAGTTACAACTAAACATCAATTATATCACAAGAAATATTCCCAACATCACACAATTAACAACAATTAAAAAGAAAAAAATGCTTAAAATTGTATCTCAATTACGAAGAACAAATTTTCTTAAAATTATATTTATAATGAAAAAATGTGTATTATAAAAAAATTTTCTTCCTCCTCTATGGTTATCTAATAAAAAGGCTTATAATTTATCAAAATAATAACTGAAAATTGTTTTACAGAGCTGTAAACTTTCTTATGTCAGTATTGTGAAGTATTACAAAAATAAGGATAAAAAAAAATCTTATAATTTAAGTATTTTGATATTTTTACATAAATCGTTAGTATATATGTAGATAATTAAAATATTTTTTGTAATAACAATTCATTTTCTCAAACTTAATCAATTTAGTCAAAAACATATTAAATTGTTTTCAAATATTCATGTAAAAGAAAAGTGTAAAGTAAAAGATAACGAGATGTTAAAATAATGGCAGATTATTTCTTTTCGAATTATGTCAAACAATTGCATTGTGTGTCAAGATGCAAGACTTTTCTAATGGATGCATTTGTTAAATCCATTGTTTTTATTGTGACAATGACGGGTGTTTAACAGATTTGTGAAACTATTGAACAGGTACAATAAACCATACTTCTTATACAGCTGTTTACAATTATTTCCGCTCAACTGGTGATAGATGACTGTCTTGTGAACTCTTCTCCACCATGTTTAATTGACAAGCTTTTAATAATCGTGATGAGAAGGGGAGGAGACAATTGATGTGGAAACACTCTAATGATTCTGGGAGCACAAGTGAAAAAATTCCTTTTTTACATCAACTTTACTACAGAAAAACAAAATCCTCAATTTTCAGAACTATGCCTGTTATTTTTATCTCTGATTTTCTGTTCTACGATTGATTATTCCCATGGAATAGCTCATAAAATTCATATTTTTTCTATTAGATGAAGTAATATAACAATGACATTCAACTACATAATAATTCTAGCAAATTGTAGTAAAATAAACAAAATATAAAATGAAAGCTTCTATTTTCTTTAGAAAAAAATGTATTTCAGTAAAAATCCTCATATTTATTATTTCAGTTTTTCCGTTTTAGTTAAAAGTTTCATGATTTCATTTAAATCTCTTATTATTGAATAGATAGAATACTATTTTACATAATAGTTAGTTGATAGATTAGGACTCTCTAGAATTAATTCCATACTGTTAATGTGTGGCGTATTTTCCTTTTTTATGTTAATACATGAATCCATGACTTTATTGACAAGGGGAATCTAAAAAAAATCTAAAATTAAAACAGCTTCACTAACGATTATAGAAAAGAAAATATTTATTCCTCAGAGGAATGATAGATATTCTTAGATGTCTTCCAGTGTTTGTATGAGTTGGTAAAGTAAGTATCTTGAAGCATCAAACGATTATAATAACAATAAAGAGTCTGAGTTAAGAATTTGAGACAGAATTTGTTTTCCTCGGGTATACAGAGCATCCATTTGAATTGTATATTAAGGAATGGTGACAACTTCTTATGATGCTGCTGACGTGTAGCTTTAATGACATGCTGGACTCCATTGTACAATCAATGCTGCAAAAAATTAAGCTAAAAGTTAGAGGTATTTGAATACTTATTTACCATACAATCTCTTTTTTTTTATTTAAACATAAAAATATTGATCTGAAAAAAATTTATCAACAGATAATGAATTAAAAATATAAATGACTCAACTAGCTCAGAGAGAATTGATATGAGTCTTAATTTGTTAACTTAAACAAGCTAATTTTATGTACCATAATACTTTAAACAAATTTGGTAAATGAATTAAATTGATCGAGAATATCTCTTAAATCTAGTTTTGTATTTTCTATTTTTTTACAAAAAAACAGTTTTTGATCATCTTTGTAACACTTTGGTTTCACTTATGCATATTTTAAGAATTACGGAAATATGTTTATTAATTATGAATTGTCATACTTGTGTGGGCTCCATCGTGTCTATCATAGTTTGTGTATTTATATTGCTTAACAATAACACAATTATTATTTCATAAAAAGTGTAAACATTTTAAAACGAAAATTTTCACAATAAGATTTTGATAAAATACTCTACTAATTAAAAGGCGTATAGTTTGCATGGGATTTTCAGAATTTAAATCAATTAACATTTCATTTATAGTAGTAAATCTTTATTATTCAATCTTTATTATTAATCTATTATACCTTTACTTAACAAATTCGTGTTTCACATGGCTTCATTTGGAAATCAGTCCATATAAATAAATCAGTTTCTTCTAAACACAAATGTGCAGGAAATATCGTACAAAGAAAAATAAACAATAAGACTGTTTAAAAAGAACATTGAAATGTTAAAACGCTATAAAAGACAGTTTAAAAAGAACAAGTCACAAATTAAGTCTATACTTGGTGGTATTTCATTAGAGTTCTTGCTTCCTAATAAAATTTGGTGATGTCCCAATTTTCACTGGATTCTTTAATTATACTGTTTCACATTAAGAGGTGTTCAGAATTCAAAATGCCTGTATTACAAATCGGACATGCTATAGGAGATAATATTTTCCTATTGTATTGACACATATTCTGTTAAAGAGCCATGTTCTATTAGGAGTCTACAATTTCGTTCTGCTTTTTTTCTTGTCATGTCACTAAAAGCCTTCTATCTATTTTGTATGTTTTCCCATTATTTTCCTTTTCATAAATCAATCAAATAATACTAATTTATTTCATGGTATTTTTCAATCACGTATTTTTTAGTCATATCTGGTGTTGCGGGTGCTATATCTTGGAGCATAGAAGTTCCATTATTTGCTAAAAAGTCCACATTTCCGTTACCTGCTATACCGACGTGCGAGGGAGATTATTGAATGACGATAGTTTTTTGAGTTTTTTGAAGAAATTTATTTTTTGGTTAATTTTGTTTAAAATTTTAGTTTCAAAGCAATCATTTTTTGTTATTGCTTGTATTGCTGAAATGGAGTTTAGCAATAATAACATTTCAGAGAAATCGCTGGTTGCATTATAAATTCCTTCTAGAAGAATTTGTTTATTTTAAGAAAATATTGTCTTATTTTGTTATGTATATGAAATGTAGGTTATCTGTATATAAATATTAGGTTCATTTGTTGAGTATAGACGTAAATTATTACTTAATTTAAGACTTCTTGAGAACCGTGCAAAAGTTTTTGAAACATATTTACTTTCTTTTGAACGATCATATCTTTTGCATAAAGCAGCTTTTAATACTTTATGAAAAATAAATAATATTTCAAAATGTTTCTGTATTTTTGTCAGTTTATAAGTGAATTGATGGCTGTATAAATCAAACTTTTCAAGAAATATTCTTAAAGTTACTCACTCTCTGCTGATTTCATAATAATAAATTGTTAATTGGGGTACCAAAAGTGACTAACACATATATCTAAAACTGAAATTTTTGTACAAAATACGCTTTTCTTAAGTATATTCATTTGTTAGAAATATGTTTAAAATTAAATAATAGCCGTGTGTGCTATTTCAGAATTATTAATTTAAAATGAGGCTATTTATGCATAAATGTAACACAAAATTATAAGTATTCCCAGAAAAATCATGCAAAACTTGGAAAAACACAAATTATATGGCTATATTTTTAAAGTTATTTATCATAAATTTAGAGTTAGTTTGACAGCACAAAAAGTTTTATGTCCTTATTTTAAATTGAAATTTTAATAATAATAATAATAAACAATTTCCTTGTAATAAATTTTCCCTATTGTAACAAATATAGTTAATTTAAACTTAAAATTCATTCTTTAATTTATAAATAGTGTAAATAATATATGAGAAAAGAAAATTACAATTAATCATTTGAATTATTATTACCTTTAAAGATTTTTATTAAATAAATGACATATAAAAGTTATTGTTAAATAAGCGTTAACCACATAATTTTTAAGTTATTAGGTTTAAGAGAACGTCTCCCATAAAGAAACAATACTATGTGTCTCAAGTGTTATCTTCAGTAAACTTTCATTTTATGATCCTGCTTACATTTCAATCTACGGCAATTTCACGTAACTGTTTTGATGATAATCTTTAAATTTATTGCGAAGATATATTTTATGAAGAAAACAAATGACGCTTAGTTCGATTTTATTAGTTTTTAAACACGTATTTTTTTATTTACTTATCCATTCATCCCATTAAATTGGAAGAAGTTGAATTGAAATCAATTTTCCTAAGGCAGAATTCATGTTCTCCTAAACTAAAATAAAAGTCAGATAACTTTCTACATTCATAAAATTCTCTATGAGAAAATCAAAACTATATGGTTTTCATTCTTTTATTTAAAATTAATTTAGTTTTCAAACAAAATACATTATCCTATAGAAAATGCTATAGAACAATATATTTTCATTGAAAACTAAATTAGTTTTTAAAATAATTTAGTTTTCAATGAAATTATATTGACACATGAAAAAAATTAGAATTTTATTTTTTGCATGCGAGTCAGAAAATGTTCCAGTTTTGGTTAACAAATGCTTAAAAAAAGAAGCATATCCATTAAACATTTTAAATATTTATAATCATACCTTTCTCTCTCAAAAAGCTTATTGCAAGTAGATCATTCTAATATTTTAAATCATTAATCAAAATTATGGCATGCATCAATGTATAAAAAACATCACATAAGTTACTTGATCTAATTAAATTTATTAGTATCTTTTTCACATAAAATGAAAAAAATCAGATTACAACTTAATATAAATCTCTTAACAATGCTATACAATCTTTTAATAATTCTGCTAAAAAAACAAAAAAATTCATTTATAACAATCAAAACTAACACAATTGTTAATTTATCAATACAAAGCTTTGTATTCTTGGCACTATCCCTTATTTATGCAAAAAAGCTTAATGAAAGTATACACTAAAATAATGAGCGTTTGAATAATGAAGATTGATAAAAAATCATAGCTGATTATAAATGAAAAAGGAATTAAATATATCGTAGATGTGACAAACTTTCCAATACATATTTCGAATTTTCTATCCCACGTATTCAAGATAAGCATTAAAATAATTGATTCATCTAAATTTTAAGTTAAATTCAAATTTAGGGATACCTTTCCATGATATAATAATTAAGTTATTTTGTATGATAGTTACAAACACACACTCAATAGCTTAATAGTAAAATAAATACGCATTTTTTTCATTAATCTCTAAGCCGCCCAACCTGTCTTGAGGTTAGCGTAACTGACTAAGGATGAGGAGGACCTGGGTTCGAATCCCGGCTCGGGCATGGATGTACTTTCTCTCTCTCTGTGTTTCTAGTCCTTTCCTCAGATGATGGATGAATGTGGCCTGATCTATAAACGGTTTTATGGTGGTGTTGCGTGGGTGATGATGCTCGTACCTCCGTGACTTGGTTCACAGGTGCCCACCGAGTAACGATAAAATGAGTAGCAGTTTCCGGCGTTGTTGAGGCAAATGGGTTAATATTACATTACTTGCTCAAGTGTGCCCTCCATTAGAAATAAAATAAAAAAATCATTAATCTATAAATATGTCGATATATATATATACTCATACATTCATATGGATAAAATGTTGATAAAAAGCACTCTATTATATAAAATTAAGGAAATATAATTTCCTTTATGTGAATATGAATAATACAATGTGGAAAAAAACTCATTACCATACACATTGTAATAAATGATTATGAAATTTTGCTTTTTTATAATAATTCTTCCCTTACATACAGTATTTTTTAAAATAATTAAATGTTTAATACAGAAATCAAATGAAGCAACACAATAACTTTAATTTTATAATTTAAATATTTTTTTTTGTTGTCTTGTTTTACAATATAAATATTTATCATGTTAACTTTATAATAAAAATTTTAATACCTTTAACTTTTTCTTTAATAACATAAGATATCATGAGACGTAAAATGTGTATCAAGTTAAGTGTAAAAAAAGTCCTTGTGGAAGAATATATATGTCTATAGAAAAAAGAAATCTATATACCATAATATTTATTTAACTGACAAAACTACGTAATACTTTTATTACTTTCTTTCTTTCAAACTCTCAATATCTCAATATTTCTTTCTCTTTCTTTTGAAAACTAATATATAAAAATAAATATCTACTAGAAGATAATTTTTAAATGTAAGTAAATTGAGTTTACAACATTCTTTATATTTTAACGCTTGATTTTTCTTGAAATATTAAATAGTTATTTTTTCGGAAAGTAGAGGCCTCAAAGCGAAATTTAGGAAAGGGCTTTTAGTAATGTCTTTGGAAAGACAATGTTATTAAAAGCATACTAATGAAAAAACAGCTTAAAATGAAAAACATTTCATCCCGAGACAGTAAAATCGGAAGTGTAATAAAAGTACCACTCCCGAAAGAAGCGGAAGTTAATAAATAAAATTAATAATTAACGTAAAAGTAACGTAAGCTGCTTCTTTTAGAAGAGAACACCCACAGCTTTTAATAAATAAAACTAATAACCAGAGCTAAAAATAAAACGAACTGTCGTAAAAGCATTGAGAAAATGAATAAATGTAAATAAAATTCTAGTTCTGCAGGAGTTTTCAAATCAAAATTAATAGCCAGTATTACCTCCAGCCTCCTTTTGTTTATGGGAAAAATGATTACAAAACTATTAAAGGTAATTAAGCGATGTTGAAATAAATGTTTCCTGGTGTTTTTTTCCTTAAGAATAAGGTTTCTAAAATGAATTTATGACTACAATTAACACGTCACCAATTTTGGAAAGAATGGTTTCTCTTCCTTATATATATTTATTTTTAAACCTAACGTATATCCTTTACGAATATGAATTGATTGAGCCATAATTTCTTTGCATTCTTTTACTGACTTGATTAAAATATACCAACACACTTAAAAGCAGCAAAATTTAAATAATTTAAAATGTACTGAGCATTAAAGTTTGTCATCTTCCAATCTTTAAATTTTGAATAAAATGAATTTTTCATCAAAATATCGCTGTTACTTAAGGACTTTTATAAATTATACTTGGTTAAAGGCGATATGACTAATGATATTTGTCTGTGAATATAATATGTAACTTTTTTAAATAATACAATGAATTTAAGCCTAATTTATGTTTTTATACAATGTTCTTTAAATACAATGTAGGCAAAAATCTCAAATTTTATTGCGTAATTTGAATAAATTATAGATTGCTTCTACAAAATTACATCCGATTGTTAAATAAGTTAACTGGAACATTTAAATCCAATTGTTCTTTATAATGAAACCTATAATCTTTAAAAATAATCCTAATTTTATTATGAAAAATTTGATTCCTCATGCAAAATATTTAATTTTTAAATACTTTGCTCAATAATTCAATTAATAAATTAAATATTTTAAGAAATAGTTTTTAATCAGACAAATATTTAAAGTAAATCTCTTAAAATGATATTTTTATAATCTGTTAAAGATTTTTTTCATAATTTATGTAGCTAAAAATAAGTTTAATTTCAAAAATGGCAACTAATATAGCACGATCCATGAAAAACTAACGTTTTTATGTTCTGTATTAATATTTGTAAGAACGGTTTATTGAGGAATACTTAAATTTTATCACTTAAGAACACATGAATTCAGTCTATTACCTATGAAAAAACCCACGAGCTCAATAAAATTAAGGACCTTAAATCTGATTGATTGAAATCGGATCGATGATTAAATCCATAGAATAACTTTTTGTAATTTAGATGTCTATTACAAATGATACCTACATTCATCGAATCGCAAAAGAAATTATAAAATAATTGTTTTAATTTTTATTACAATAGCTAGACTCCAATGCCATAAATTCCAGGTACTATATTAAAAATGGTTATGTGTTAGCTGAAGTTTTTTATGAAATATGAAAATTCTTCATTCTGAATAAAGTTTTTGCTTATTTCAATCATGTTTTCAGATAATCATTAAAAATTAAATAATAACAAAACCAATTTAAGTATTTTTAACTTTTTTATATTTCTAAGGATTTATTGTTAATTAATATTCTCTATTCTCATAGATTCACTGGAATAATAATTAAAACTATTTTTAAGAAGTTTTATCTAATTTTATAAATATTTTCATAAGATCTTTAACTTTATTTTTAAATTTAATATGAGCGATTTCTTACAAAAGAAATAATTAATATACTCTCGCTAAGAATCATTTCTAATTTTCCTTTCAAAATACTTCTACTTTTGATAAAATTTCTCGACTAAATTCATTTTTTACTTGAAAATGTAATTTCACATTTTTCAAACCTCAAATTGTTTTTAAAAATTCTGCTATTAAATAATTTCGAATATGTATCACTAACTTTTGAATCATTTAAAAATATCTTAATTGAATTCTGGTTTTGAATTAAAAACTTACTTTAAATCTAATTATTTAAAAGGTTTTGAAATATAAAAGAATTTTAGTAATATTTTCCTTAGACAATGATAATTGAAATTTCTCACTGAATTTTTTTTCAGTTGCTAATTAAATATTTCAAAATAGAATTTAGTAAACAAGATATTAAAAAGCGATAACTGCATGGATGTAGTGTATTTAGATTTCATAACATCCGAGTAATTACTAATATTAAAATGCTATAATACATTTTTCATTTCAATATAAATATTTTTTCTTTAAACTATTAAATTCACTTGTTGTAAAAACTTTAAATGCTAATGGCACAATTGTTATTTTTTATATAAATGTCAATATATTAATGACCTCATAGTGCTATCTGGTATTACATATTGAAAATAAAAAAAAAAAACTTTGCTGCGTTTGCTTAAATCAATTTACATATATTGAAATGAATTTACAGTTTACACCTTATTTATCACATGCCTATTCAGCTTAGATTTTACCAACAGGAAATACGAAGCAACAATCGCTTAGTTACTGGCTGAAAATGTACATTGCTAAGTTAATAGTTGGAAATAGAAACATTAATTAATGAGACAAAAATTAAGGAAATGAAAACAGAGACAGAACATGCATTAAATATATTTTGTATATGACATACCAAATAAAGAAACAAAAAGATCACGTTTCTTTTAAATGTGAAAGTTTAAAGCTCTACGGTTTAATGTATATAAATGAACAAATTACAGAGTAAGTTGATTAACAACTTCTCAAAACAACATTTTGTGACACGAAATGAAGTCTTATTATTAGCAAGGAAATAAATCAAAGGAAGTACAAAAAGATTGAAACCTTTCTTTAATTAAGGAATTACGAACTTGTGCCTTTTTTTGTCGCATTTTAATGCATTTCCGAGTAGTGACAGATTGGTAAAGTTCAAGCAAACAAGAAAAATTCGTTTTCAAAATTCAAAACAAAAATAGTTTATTCAAAAAAGTTAAATTCATTCCTATGAATTTTTCACCTTATCTCAGTGTTTACGCGTAGATCACAATTTCAAAAAGCGGAAAACTTTTACCTTGTAACTTAACTTGTAACTAAAGTTAAATTAAGCTTATATATTACAAGGAAGATAAATCAGAACACTCCATAATCTCTATTTTAACAAATGTGGGTAAAAACATTAAAATTCCTTGTTCAATAGTGATGAGAAACGAACAAAGCAGTTTTCATTCAGGAGATTTCATGGTAGTCCATTATATTTTAGTATTTTGCATATTTGAGAAATAACAAAATATAATATTAAGTACATAGCATTGCAAATTTACAGAAAAATTTTATTTTTAAAAGTAATTTCTATTTTCAAATTTTGGGATGAACTTATAGAAAATGCAAGTTATTCTCCTATTTTTTATCCTTCTGTGAAATTTCTATCAAGAATAGAAGAAAATATTTCTCCTAATAAAAAAATTGGTGTTTTGTCATGATGTAGTGAACACAATTAATTTGACAAATTAATATGTTCAGTACATTAAAAAACACAATGTATTTTAATTCACAATGTATTTTAATTTTAAAAATGTGTATTGAAAATTACTTGTCAGTTATACTTAGAAAAGTTAAAAAATTAATTTCAAATTCATATGATATAAAAGGAAAGATCTATCCACAAGACTGTTCTTAAGAATATTTCTTACATTACTACATCAGCCACTTTTACTGGAGGGAAAACGTAGCAACTTAATACTTGAACTTAGTAACAAAAATGCGACTAAAGATATGAAGGTAACAATTTAAAAAAGGGTTTTTAAAATAAAGATAAAGAGACAGCAAAATGCTTAAGGAAAATTTTAAGATGATGGAAATACTTAAGTAAGTTTCTAAATCCAATAATAACTAAGCTCAATGACTAATTTTAAGAAGATCTATTTCCCCAAGACAAATTTTAATCTTCTGAAAAAAAGGGTGGAAAATATATGACAAGGAAAACTCCTCTTGGGAAAATATCTTATTCAGTGAATACGATAAATTTAAATAAGTTTTTTAAAATAAATAAATATCTCTATATATTTTAATGCAAATTATGAGAAGACTTCTAATTACTAGAAAAATTATTATGGATTTAAATATGCTAAGTCAGAAAATATTGGTCTTTATCAAAGCAATAATAATCTGTTATTCTACTTATTATCCACAAATAAATGAAATAAAATAAAATTATTTCAAAAGCAAAGGCTGTTTGAAATATTTGTAAAATTAGGAATTTTAATTTATTATCATTTTCTAAATGTGAATATTATAACAATTTGTTGAAACATAAAACGTTCTTACAACATATTCAGAAACATTAACTTGTTATATGTACGTCTTTTTGGAAAAACTAATTATTTTAATGTGTTTATATCAATCATACCTCTTAATAATTTCTATGTGAATATCAGCGAATTTTAAAGTGTATCATAATTTTCATTTAGCTTATAAAAAGTTCTATAAAATTTTTAATTGTATCTCTAAAACGCCTCTCATCTTTGAAGTCATTGAAAAGCTATTTCTTCTAAAGCAGAAAATAAACAAATGAATAAATGATCTCATTTTATCCTTTGTAAGTTGCTTAAACTGTTATTGATGAGAAAAAAGCCTTAAATTTCTCATCATTAAAATAATATGGGATAATATCTTCACAAAAATTCCCTTTGTTTTCATAAAAATAAAACCCTTAACCTATAATGAAATCTGATGAATATCTTCTATCATCAATTTTAAATTATCAAATGTATCTGTTCTCAAAAATAATTCACTTGAAAGCTTTTCTACAAAAAAAAGAAAAAGATACAGTTCACTACAGAAATAATTGGATGAATGCAAATATGTTATTCAAGTGACATAGTTTTATTTTAAGAAGTATTAAAAAGAGGTAGATTTATTAAAAAAAATATCTTTCTCATGGCTAGTAAGACTTGATAAAACTAAAGATGAAAAATATTTAGATTTTTCAAATTTTTTATAAAAAGATTTTAAGAGAACATTCATAAGATTTGCTTTTAAAATAAATACACATTAATGTGTCTTGAAATATAAATTGAAGGTTTATAATATCAGACGTATTGAAGCAAAAATATTAATTCCAAATGTTTTTAGATTTTAGGCTTTTATCGTTTCGCCTTTCCACACAATATGATGAAATATATTCCAAATCAGCCAAGCAATTACTTAAAACCTTTCTTCCAATAACAAAACACCACAACTGAAATTAATATCATTCCAAGCAGAATTGTGTAACAACATTCTCATACATATGCCATCAAGCTTTAGTAAAAGGCCATTGGTCACTATTCTTCCTATAATGCGGGTATGGGTATCAAGAATCTGTTTTCATTTGTCTACCAAATTTGAAAACTAAGGATTAAAATTGTGTCACCAGCATGAAAACAGGATTGTGTCAACCATGTCAAAAGGATTGTGTCAAGTTGGTTATAAATGCATTTTCAGATAATTTATTATTTGCTCCAACCTAAAGGAAATTCTAAAAGGCTGTAAAACAATCTGGCTCTGGCATAAGATAATAATAACAAGAGATAATTAAGCAAATAATAACAAGAGATTTCAATGGAAGATAGTTAAATTGGTCTCCTACTTCTTGGTGTGCAGTAAAAAATATTTTCAACAACATTAGTTTCAAACCACAACACATTAAGTTAAAATTAATTTAACCTTGGAAGTATTTAAATCTTATTCATTACAACAGTTATTTTAAAATGTAATTAAAACAGTATAAAATTGAGTTTTGATTAATATAAAAATTTGCAGGCTATGATAATGTATGCTGACGTTCTGGTATCATACTCAACCTATTATTCATTGCTTGTGATTCATTATTCATTTCGCAACCTGTTGATTATTGTTCGTATTTGTGCACATTTGAATAAACAAAATAGCTAATAGAAAAATTACACTTAATTATTAAATTTCTTTACTATGTTTCAAATGATATCTTCACTAGTTTAAAAATATGTCATGAGGAATTTATTTTGTATTTTTAAAATAAAATTTAACGAGTTTTCATCTAAAGTTTTTGAAATTGAAGATAATACATACAGTTCCAAAATAACTTATTAATATAGTCAAATAATCAATGATATTAATTATGTAGTTATGGCATTCAGAATTCTGTTGTGCTAAAATTTATATTAATCAAGTTTAAATTTCTCAATAGAAACGTTTTTTTAAATTAGAGTAATTTGCATTATACTTTAACTAAAATAACATAATTATAGATTTCCTGTATTACAAACCATAGACTTCTCAAATTATAAATATCAATGTGCAACTTAAAAAATAATTCCAACACTGGATAAAAATTTAACCACCATAAAGTCTATCAGTAAATTACACTACTGGCCATCATAATTGATACACCAAGAAGGCGACATGCTACAGACGTGAAATTTATACGAAAGGAAGAAGGTGCTGTGATATGCAAATAATTAGCTTTTCAGTGCATTCAGACGAAGCAGGCTGCAATAGCGACACCTACATTGTGTTTAAATGAGGAAATTGTTCACCCAGTTCCTCATATACAAATTGCATTTGAACGTTGTTGTCTGGTGAAATGTTGTTGTGATGCCTCGTGTAAGAAGGAGAAATGCGTACCAGCACGTTTCTGACTTTGATAAAGATCGAATTGTAGCGTACCGGGATTGCGGTTTATCTTATCGCAGTATTGCTGCTCGCGTCAGTCAAGATCCAATGACTGTTAGCAGAATATGAAATCGATGGGTTCAGGACGGTAATACGGAACGCCATGCGGGATTTCAACGGCCACCTATCACTCGCAGCAGAGAAGACAGGCATATTATCCACATGTCCGTAATGGATCGTGCAACCACGTCACGAGCCGTGAGTCAAGAAACGGGGTCGTTTGGAAGACAACAAGTGTCTGCACGAACAGTTCAACGACGTTTGCAGCAGTATGGAATCTCAGCTCAGAGACCATGGCTGCGGCTTCCCTTGACGCAGCGTCATAGACAAGAGCACCTTCAATGGTGTGATCAACGACGAACCTGGGCGCACGAATGGCGAGACGTCATCTTTTCAGATGAATCCAGGTTCTGTGTACAGCATCATGAGGGTTGCATCCGTGTTTGGCGGCATCGTGGTGAACGCACACTGGCAGCTTGCATTCGTCATCGTCATACTGGCCCATTACATGGCGTGATGGTATGGGGTGCCATTAGATACACGTCTCGCTCACCTCTTGTTAACATTGACGGTGCTTTGAACAGTGCACGTTACATTTCTGTTGTGTTACGAGCCGTGGCTCTACCCTTTATTCGAGCCCTGCGAAACCCTACGTTTAAGCAGGATAATGACCGACCGCATGTTGCCGGTATTGTACGGAAATTCTTTTATACGGAACATGTTCGGCTGTTGCCCTGGCCAGCACGTTCTCCAGATCTTTCACCAATAGGAAACGTCTGGTCAATGGTTGCCGAGCGACTGGCTCGTCACCAAATGCCAGTCACTACTTGATGAACTGTGACATCGTGTTGAAGCTGCATGGGCATCTGTACCTGTACGTGCAATCCAATCTCTGTTTGACTCAATGCCCAGACGTATAACTGCTGTTATTACTGCCAGGGGTGGTTGTTCTAGGTACTGATTTCTCAGGATCTATCCAGCCAAATTTTTTAAACTTTTATCACTTGTTATTTTTAGTATAATATATTTGTCCAATAAATATCATTTTGTTATCTGCATTTCTTCCTGGTGTAGCAATTTTAATGGCCAGTATTGTATATAATTATAAAAGTTTTTCCAAGCGATAATAACAATATCTCTAGTGTAGTATCATTATCCTTTTGTAGCCAATTTGATAATGCTTTGATATTAATGTACATTAGAAACATACATTAAATGGTGTTACTCAAAAAAATTAAGACATTAATAGTAAAAATCACTAGTAATGTTAATTTAAAAATTTTTGTATTCTTCCATCCTAATTTTTCAAAGTATTCTAAACTTGTTTTAATTTTAGATAATCAAAAAATATTTATTTAAATTTTGTGTTAAATTTAATTCAAAATATAGCATTTTTTCATTATTCTATGAAAAATACTTACCTCTTACATTCTAAATTGTACCTGTTCCTAATGTAGACAAATGCATGATATCTTGAAAAATTAAACAGATAAAAGTGTTCTTCTATATTTAGGAATTTAAAATTTAATTTACAATTATAAGAGAAATAATTAATAAAAATGATCAATTAGCCTAGCCTATATTTTTTGTGTACAAAAAAGTCATTTTATTTTAATATTAATGTTGTCTTTTTCCTTTTTGCATTTATGATCACATATATTTGTCATACTTATATACTTAATTCCCAGGAATATTTACTAATTATATTATGAGTGAAAATTTGGGATAATTTCATTAGTTATTATTATAAAATTGTTTCATAATACTTTAATTTATAATTAAGAAAAAGATAATCCAGCTAATAAAATATTAGAAATTTATTGTTCTACTTATTTCAAAATTGAGAATCATTTATTCAGTAATAAATGAATGTTTTTTATACTTATTATATAATTAACTGGAATTATATGATTAACTGGAAATATTTTATTACTCATAGGAAAATAATGTTTCAAAGAAATATTTGCATTATTAACAAAACTATGACAAATGTTTATTTGCGATAATATCAAAACATGCTGTAAAAATAAGTCTAATATACAAGGTAGCATATATAAAATAAATAATATTTATCGTTTTTATACATTTATTGAAATCTCGTCAGTACTTACAAAAAACCGCCTAAATTTATGTTAGGGGTTAAAAACGCTAAAAGTTATTAATGTTTAACATTGGAAAATGTCTTATAAGCAATTTTATAAAAATTTAATTTACAGCATTTTTATGTGATTTTAAGGAGTTCGTTATATTTACTATGATAAAATTTATTTTCTTAAAAATAGAACGATGAATTTAAAATATTTGTTACTTTTTGACTAAACAATTCGTAAGAATAATTTTATCCTGTCTTTACAATTATCAATAATAGAGGCAATTAGGTAGTCTTGTATTTAATTTGATGCTGAAGTCTCTCTTACTATTTAATTGTATTTCGTAATTTTAACACACTTATATTTTTCCTAACTTCACTTTCATGAATATTTCCTTAAAAAGATGTCATCATAAAAATTTCTTGATATTTAATTTTCTGGAAACACTTAATCGTAAACTTGTATAAAAAAGATCATAGTACTTAAAAAATTTACATCACTGCTGAAATATTTAAAAAGTCAAAATATCAAAAATTTACCATTTCATAGTATGAATAATTACGTGTGTTCACAATTTAGAGCCAAAATTTAAGATTTGGTGTGATTCATTATTAGTGTACTTATAAAATCTTAAATTCTGTAATTTTTCCCCCACACTTTGACATCTAAAATAGATTCTGGAAAACTATTTCTGTTAAAAGGCATAATAGTGAAGAAAGTAACTAAAAATTGTGTATCACTTATTGTTTCTATGGGTAAAGATAATCCAATAAATTGGAATAAATAAAATATTAGAATGAAATAAAATGGTTGAAACTATCTTTATTTTAAGAATTAAAATTTTCAATTTTTTAAATTTTATTTTAAGTATACATAATTTATGTATCCTTCCAGTTGAATTATAATTTATTTATATTATCACATCTATTATTGACAAAATTTATTATTCTTTTTATCTTTAACTAAAATAAATGCGAATATTGGCATTCATATAATTTCAAGTAAGTAAGTTAATATAATTTCAAGGAAGTAAATTCATATAATTTCAAGAAAGTAAATATTCGTGTTGCTTAATTAAATCTGTAGAATTGTTTAAAAGTACGTCATTAAAATATTGATAAAGAAATATGCTTAATAAAATTACTGAAACGCAATACTTAAATGAAATTTCAAATAATGCTATCTTCTATTATAAAAATGTATAAAAAAAGCTGATTCTCAAAATGTTACTTAAATTATTTTAATTTATATCATAAAAATATATAGCATAAGTTATTCGTTATTAGTTTTTCTTTAACTTTGTGATTAACTTTATTATATCAAATCAAGTTCTGGTTTCATCTACAATATTACGTTGTAGTTTAAATTTATATTAGCCTTTTGGAAAATATCGTAGTCTTGTGTAGCAAGACATTTGCTAGATTTGATACTTTAATTCCTCTTCTTTTATCTCAATAATACATATCGGTGGATTAATCGGAAAAAGGCCTTAAGCTCCATAATAACAATTGTATGCAAAAATAAAAATGCTCTTTTTCTGCTTTAAGAAATGCATTCATAAAAATTATTTCTTAATATATTTCCCAGTTTTTTTTTTTTTTTTTTTTTTTTTTTTTTTTTTTTTTTTTTTTTTTTGTTATAGGTGAATATCAATCACTTATCTATAAAATTTTATAATAAAGAGAAAGATTTTAAGTTCTATGCTGAGCTTTGTTGAGAATCAAGAAAATGATCCTGCATTTATTCTTCTAGGGTGTATTAGTTGAAATAAATGCTTAACATATTTCAGGATTTTCTTCCTTTTAAAAGATGAACACAAATTATATATCGATGAAAAGTCTTTCTGGAGAGAAAAAAATTATTGTTGAAAAATTAAAGATCAACATCAAAATTGAAATATCAATATAAATGAAAATAAACACGTATCAATAATGTTCTCCATAAACTTAACACAAAATCAAAGCTTTATTCAAGAGAACAAATTTAAGGAATAAATTGGTATTAAATTTAAATTTCAAAGGTATTAACCCGAATACAATGTATTAAGTATACAATTTTGGAACAATAAATTCCTTTTCGTTTGAAATCATTTTATTTATTATTTTTGACGCTTACCAATTTTCAAATAAAAATTAATAATTAAATTGATGCGATTTTCGCGTAGAAAGAGTTACCTCCATCAATTAGCATCGAGAAAAATGTCAAATCACTGCTACATTATATTGTTTAAAAGAAAGTGTTTATTGAGTTTAAGCTCGTTGCGAGCATTAAAAGCTAAGATTTCGCCCGTGAAGGGCAGACGTGACCACATTACGAGAATAAAGAGAATTAGAAAAAGGGTTTCAGCCAGAACTTATCTGTGCTCCAAATATTAAACCAAATGGGATTGAAAATATCGGAAGAAACTGCTTTCAGACACATTATTGGATCAGGTGACTTAAAGAAAAATTTTCTTCCTTAACCTTATCTGAGCTCGAGTTATGGACAAACAAAATTAGATTGCAGCTTCTTTTAGTTGCCTTATGAAAATAAATGATCAAATGTAACATTTTTAATGAAATATTATACGCGTATTTTTTGGGAGATTTTTCACTTCTTTATGGTAATCAGTTTTAGCAAACAACGCAATGAATTATCAGTTATTTCTAAGGTAACTAGTGCAGGATTAGGAAAGTGTTGGGAAAATAAATAATGGTAGGGACCAACATTTAAAATAGAAAACTAATACCTTTTTGTTATTGACACCCAGATGCACATCTCCATTGCTTCTTCTCTTACCATTCAGAAAACAAGGCACGTGGCTCTAAAATAAAACTTGAGTGAAATAATTCCCTGTCTCCCTTCAAAATAATAACCTAACACTGCAAAATTATCCTAGTAATACATTGAAACTTAATGTAATTCTCAATCACAATTTAAGGCAAAATCTAAAAATGTAAGAGTTTAGAGTTTATGTTAATCTACTAAAATATAACACATAAAATTATTATAGAGACAGAAACCATAATATATTCTAAAGGTAAGTTATTAGTTATAGTCTCTTTTGCAATAGATAGATTCTAAGATTATAATCTATTATTCAAAAGCATATATATATATATATATATATATAGACAGCTTTTATATAGTGGGCCACCCAGGGGGTGTGTCATCGTTGACCCGAATGTGGGTGGGTATTCGTAATGTATAAGCTGTGACTAAGCAGAATACAGACATTGCATATCGCCCCCAG
>JAPDSC010038467.1:0-14636 GCA_026290005.1 Latrodectus geometricus
AACTAAATCCAATTACTAGTTTAAAACCTAGAACCTACGTAGGCCACACTAGATTTACGTACAGCAACAGAGAATCTCTTATCATAAAGGTTATAAATGCTTAAAAAAATTTCGAAACTTGTGGGATTTAGTTCTGCAACAGAACTTCAGCTATCGTAAAGACCTCGTGGTCAGGAATCAAGATCTTATAATGAGTTATTCCAAAATTACTCATTTTGTGGTTGGCAACGTCAAGTTTTCAGAGGATTTGTATTTTTATTTTATCATATACTAACTATCTCAATATTGATTTTTCTTGGATAAGCGAATGGTATTCACAGGTTAAAAGGTATCATCATAGATTACTCTTCAGCTCCCAATTAATCCTCTAAAATGGTGTGGAAGTCAATATCTGGAACAAAAAAAGGTTAAACGAAATATCGATTTACTGTTTTTTTTAACAGTAACTGGCTTCGAAATCAGAGTTTCCCCTCCAAAAAACGTGATGCCATTAATAGGTCCAACACAAATATAAATAAGTTTGTACTAAAGTCAAAAAAATAACATTTAAAATTTCTTTTTACGCATAAAAGATTTTACCATATAAAAGATTTAAAAAAGATAAAATGTGCATTATTAAAAATGTCACTATTTTTCATAATACTATATTCATTTGTCCTACTTTTGCATAAAATATATAAATTTCATAATATTTTGGTTTTAAAAGTTAATGAAATTTAGACTTGCTTCTAAAATAAAAATGTAACTCTTTTTAGTTCGAAAATTCAAAGTACAAATATTTTCTTTTTCAAAATGTTAATAAGGAAATTATATTTTAAAAATTGTATTCAATATTTTTTTATTAAATTACAGCAACCATTTAACAAAACTAACGTAAATAATTCAAATTTATTGATTTCGTAAAAATAAACTCATTACAATTTTTATATTCAAAATTCTTAGAAAATACGATTAATTCTGTTAAATAATACTATTTTACAAAAATTTTCCAGTTTGTTTACTTTAATTGAATTAAATTAACGGAATTTATACATCAACAGAAGCAAAATCTTAAGTATACAAATAAGTATAAATAAGATTTATTTACAAACGTTATTAATACCTTTAATTATCAGATACACACAGAACACAGGAAATGGTATAATAGCTTCAAAATTAGTTTTAGATATTTTAAGTGTAAAAAGATTAAAAAATGAGAAATGGTGTGTACCAAGAAATATTGTTGACACTATAATATTTTGTAGTTTCGAAATTAAACGAAAAAAGGTATTTTGAAATATTTAAATAAGTTAATTTATACATTTGATGCGAAATTTATTTAATGGAAAATAAACTGAAATACATAATCAGGATTAAAATATAATTTATTTAATGTTTGAACAAATAAATCAAAGTGAACTGGAAAATCGTTACTTATATATATATATATATATATATATATATATATATATATATGCCTGTGCCAACATTTAATTTTTTTGAAGTCTCACAATTTTCAGATTTCTTGTATAAAAGCTCAAATGACAAAATTGTCTCTTAAGAGTGAAATTAATCTGTTCTATTTTTTGCTAATAAACAAAAGCTATAAAATATGTGATAAAGAATGAATTAGTTTCTTATAACTAGTAAATTACATGAGCATTTATTTTAACAAATAAAAAACTTATAAAAAAAAGAAAAGTAAAATAAATTTGGAAATACATCTATTAAATAAAATATTAAAATTAACAAAACTGGCCACCCAACCTGTATAGTGGTTAGGGTAACTGATTACGGATGAGGAGGACCTGGGTTTGAATCCCAGCTCGGACATGGATGTACTTTCTCTCTCTCTGTTTCTTGTCCTTTCCTCAGATGATGAATGAATGTGGCCCGACCTATAAACGCGTTGGTGTGGCGTGGGCGAAATTACTCGTACCTTTGTAACTTGGTTCACAGGTGCCCACCGGGTAACGATAATTTGTGGGTAGCAGTTTCCACCCTTGTTGCGGCAAATGGGATAATGTGTGCTCAAGGGTTCCCGCCATTAGAAATAAAAAAAATAACAAAGCTATAAAACTTAAATATAGATATAAAAAAGCAAGTGGAAAAAAAATTCATTCATTCAAGTAACTAAGCACATACACACTCTGTTTCCATCTATCCATTTATATTCACTATCTAGGGAAGATTGCATTACAAAAAACTCAATCATTAAGAATTTCTTGTACATAATTATACCCTTTTCCAATGCATTTAGTTAAGAAAATAATTTCAATAATGACATTAGATAGAGTTGTTAAATTATGGTCCAGACTTAACCCATATATTTTTATAAAACATACTTTGCTATAAGTAACTGTTCAGAAACTAAATATTCATATTGTTTCTGAGTTAAACTAATCTGCACTCTATTGCTTTGATACAATTTAAACAAATATTTGAAAGTATCAACTTTTTAAATTAAAACAAATAAACATATAAGTTTCATAAAAAGTATGCGCACAAATGCATTTATTTATAAAATAAATAACTGGAATGAAAATAGCAATTAATTATTATAAAATGGATGATTTTCAATTTTGTCTTACATTTATTTTAAGTAAAATTCTCAAATTATAATCATATTCTTTTATTTTTTATGAATAAACAATTTTAAAAATATAGTTATTATTCCAGTAAAAAATTTCGATAAAAATTGTTTTCAAATAAATGAAACAGGAATGCAGTTTGATTGTGTTATTGGCCCTCATGACGCCTTGGGTACTTTTAAGGATTATCATCTACCTTAATTAATTATTTATCAAACTTTATATTAACTTAAGTTCCAGTGATTTCATAGACATAATAGGCATAATTAAGCTACATATAAGCAAATGAAAACAAATATTAAAGAAAAAGAAAATCAAATCTTCCAAATTAAATTTATTTTGAACAGAAATATATAACATCATGTAAAACAATTACATTCTAAAACTAATTTGATAATACTAATATATCTTCGGATCTTACTGCAACATATTGAAATCTATAAGATAATCTATGTTGCCATAAGATCCAACAATGCCACCTTAAGCCATAGATTACAATACCAAATTGTACATGATATATATATATATATATATATATATATATATTCAGATTATAAATGTATGTGTATGATTGGGTATGGATGTGGGTGTTTTTCAGGCATATCTACGACAGTAATCACATTAAATCACAAGTTACTGAAAATTTTTCACCTGGAGAGGAAAAACTAAATAAAAAATACTTCGAAGTAATTTTACAAGTATTGCTACTAATAAAGCCAATAACAACTTCTCTTTCAAATAAATATTTTATTATATTGAATTAGTTGCTAAATAGACAAACAACTCTAGTATTTTACTAAATTTCATAGCAAAATTTAGGTAATAAAATTGAAGTGATATATAAAACAATAAAGATTAAAGCCTCGAATATATATACAAAAATAATTATTTTATCCATTTAATCTACATTTCATAAAATTCCGAGTAAGTTCATATTTATATTCAGTTGAGTTAATTCATAAATGAAAAATAAATCCCCATTTTTTTAATTTTTAAAAATTTATTAAAAAATTATTTTTTTAAATATATCAAATGTTATATTAATCTACAGGAATTCTAGATTGCTAAATTAGTCTTAAATAATTAAATAAAAATAAAAGCCATAATTATATAATACGCTTTAACTTTATAATTTAAAGCGTATCAGCCATATATTTGTTGAAAAAAAAATGTACACTCTAAGTTAAATTTTATATTACTAATAACAATGTTAATTTTAATTACCAAATATGCAAACAAAATAATAGTTAACTAACGAGTAATAATTTTACTTCCAATATTTGTAATTTACATTTACGTATCAAAAAAGCCAAATTTGTTAATTATTAGATATAGCTAATATATTAGACAAACCAACAATTCTTATTTATTAATTTCAAATAACCATTTTCACTCAATAATGAGTTTTCTTTAAAATTAAAAAAACTAATTTTGATAACTCTATTATTAAGGTGTCAAACGTAAGCATCGCAGGGAATAATACTAACTTTAAAATTTATGTTAAAAAAAACTAAAGTTACAAGATAACAAAATTATTTCGTATGTATCTTAACAGTCAAATAATTAAACAAAAAAAAATAACTAAATTAAATACTGAGATTTAATAAATTTTAATATGTACTAGTTAATTTCCAAATTTTAAACTATATAAATAAAAAAGAATACTTCAGAAGCTAACAACGTCAACATTATTCAGTTTTTGTTCCTTATGTCTTGTTAAGGAAGATCATTTTTTAAGTTACAGTAAGATTTTATTATATCGATTTTTAAAAATGAAGCGTTTTCTTTTTCTTCTTTTTGTAGATTTATTTATTCCCTAATATTTGCTTTTTTTTTTATTTTTCGCACTGATGTCAACGAATTCAAAAACAATTTTAATTGTTTCTCTAGAATACTCACTTAATCATTAATAAATCATTTTCATTTGTTAAAAATTCTCCATTTTCTTATTTTATTCTGAATATATCTCAGCTATATAGACTTAAAATTTCAACTTTTAACAATTAAATAAGATATAAAAATTTGTTTCGTTAAATTTTTTGGCAATAAACTTTTAACTTCTATTTTTATTCCTTTTATTGCCTCATCGAACAACTAGATTTGAATTATTATCAACATTTCTTGGTAAGTAAATCATCAAGTGTTGTTTTACTGATTTCATTTTCTCTTTTTTATAAATAGTTATTATTCTTATTGCTTCTTATTTTTGTATACTTATTGCTTATAGCTTCTAATTTCTATATTCTTATTTCTGTTAGTCTGCTATTCTTATTGTAGCTAATTATGCTCCAATGCTAAACCCATGTCTTAAAATTTTATTTAATAATGACTTCGCTGAATATTTAAAATGGTACCTTATTTAACATTTTATTTAGCCAAATGCAGTTAAATTTTCTTAATTTTGTTTGTGAAAATTACGCTTCCAGGTTTTATATTCAAGTTTTTATTAATATTAATTTTTCTTCCGAAGAGATAGAAAAATTTCATTTGTGTCTACTTTATTATTCGTTTTTTACTTACATATATATATATATATATATATATATATATATATATATATACAGAGAGAGAGAGAGATAGATAGATCGATAAGTACATGCGTGTATATATTATACATGTACATATATATCTCTATGTATGAGGAAAATAAAATTAGTACGTATCAGTGAGGATAAATTGAAAAACATGGCAAATGTCGCACAAAACTACATTGCGTACATAACGATATTTATGGATCTCAGGTGATACACAAAACGAATGAATAATCTGCTTTCGATGTATAAGAAACTCCATACCACTTGTGTCAATATCAATATTCCATATTTAAGAATTAGGAATTTATGAGACACACACATACTATATATATATATATATATATATATATATATTTATATATATAGTGTTTGCATGATCTTCCGCTTGAAATGCACCTCAATTTGCACCAAAAAAATGTAAACTATAATTCTAACATATTTAAGACTACATCATTTATAACATTAAAAATGCTAAAAAAAAATAGTAATATATTGGTAGAAAAGTTAATTTATTTTTAAACTACCTGGAGAATACATCGTTTTTTTATTTAATAATGTTAAATTACATAAGAAATGATTGCTTTTGATAATGCAGCCTATTCATTTGATGGATTAATTTGATCAAAAACAATAAAATCCTGATTGATTTTTATTTTATATACAGTATTGATGATCAAACATATTTCGTTCATTTTCTCGTAGATTAATCAAGAGACGACAACAAATTTTACTAATGAAATTTGACTAATGGAATTCACTACATTATATTTAAAAAATACGATAAATCTACTTTAATGAAAAATACATTTTCTATCAAAAAACGTATTTTTCCTTTTTAACATCTCTTAAATCAAATAAACGGAGAAATTCTCATAGTAAAACATCAGGAGATGTTCCATTTGACATACAACTCAGAAGATGTTTTTGCTATACCTTGGACAATGTGTATTTTCTAAAATAGAAAACGCTCTTCAAGAAAGAGCTTTAAGGCGTTTTTATTTGAAGAAATCAAAATGGAAAAACATTTTCTTCAGGTAATATTTTCGTCGTGAAGTTTTTCTTCATATTTCAAGTTATTGTATTTTTTTGAGACTTAATATTTCTGTAGTTCTTTATGAATTCTTGTACAGTAGGTAGAGAATTGATACCTTTGAAAAGAATACATTTTTACCATTTCTATGTTCGAAAGTTAAGTAAAAGCATTTTAATGTGAATTTAAAAAGCTGTGGAATATATATTTCCTTGCTTTTCAAATCAATAATTCTAAAATGTAAATTTTATAAACAATTTAAATTTGAATTAATATTTTTATCATTTTTTGTGAGAAACATCACTTTAATTCGATCATTGGTGTGAAACAGCCCTTAGTTATTAAGTTCTATAGAGGAAAATAATTTCTTTAATTTTTTATAAAAATAAACGTACATTTTTTTGAATAAACATCAAACTATAATCCTAAAAAATTAATTTTATTTTTGAAAATTGAAAATTTGTTTATTTATCGCTAAATGGTTATTTTATTGCTCTCAAGGGCTAATTAGATCGGCTTCGACAACTGAAAGGGGATTCTGAACCACTGAAAACACCTACTGGCAGAACAAGTAGATTTATGCAGTTATGAACTACTGCCTCTGCTTCATGCATGCTCTGAACCACTGCTTAAAGTGGTAATTGAGCTTACGAACAATTTAACAGAAGACCATTCAACAGCCAACTCAGCATAATTGTTATTATTATTATTTTATTTATTTATTTTTTTTTGGATTGTCACTATGGTCTCTTTTTGCCCAACTGGGATTACTCAACCGGTACACACAATGTTAACTACATTACAGATGACTGGAGACATCTAAATTTGAGTTTGAATTCTAATCCATAACCTGTAATATTAATGGCCAAAGTGCTAACAATTCAGCTGCCAACTCGAAGAAATGTAAATTGATAAGCAATCACAAAACAATATATTTTTTAATTATGAATTAAGTTTAACATTTACCAAATAATATCAAATGTAAATTACAAAATAAACTTCAAATTAACAACAAATGCAAACTATACAATAGGATTTGGTAGAATTTGTGAGAATAGACTTTTATCATAAATTTAATAAATAATTTTCTAATATATGTTTACATAACTTTACACTTTGAGACAGATTGAATCCGAATTATAAATAATAGTAAAAATAGTACATCCACCCCATATTGCTTTCCAGAATTGCTCATAAATAATAGTTCTTTTTTCCATACCCAAAGGAAATGACCCCCAAAAATCCCAGAGCACGGACAATGGCAAAAACGCAACATTCGCTTCATGCAAAAACGCAACATTTGTTCCCACTGTTTAACATTGATTGGTAAGGAACTCTAGATTTTTCAATCCACAGTGTGAGGTTTCATCTCTATTTTACGATTAGCTCCATATTAGCATTGTTTAAAAGTTTAGTTAAGAAAAGTTATTCTTCAAAAAATACAATCATAGATGGATTTTTTTCTTAATGGACATGTTTTTCAAAAAAGAGACTAAATATACTGAGACCTGCCCTTTACAGAAGATTCCAAAAAACTGCATTCATCCAAACTTAAATTAGATTCAAATTAATTTACTATTGAACTGAATGTCTAAGTGCTAATTATTTGACATGACATAAAGTAGAACACACTTCCTTTTAAAGCAAACTTTTCAACTAAGTAGTAGAGTTCATTCAAAAATAATTTAAAAAATGAATTTTTTTCAATTCATTATCACTCACAAAGGCAAAATTACTCCGAGCAATTTTTGCATGCATAGATTGAATTTTGTCTCTCCACGACAGTTTTTAGAACACGATTACATAGGTTAATCTTTATTTATTGTATACAGTATTTCCATGACTAAGAGATAAGGAAAGTGAACAGAAGTATAAAAGTACTTTTTTTGTTAATTTGACTTCAACAGTATGTCAGTGATAACTTAATAGTCAAAAATTATTAATGGAAGGATTAAGACAAACTCCGAATTATAATTTTAGACAAATATTTCTGAATATGTTTTGAAGAAAGGCAAAATTGCAACATTCATCTTCTTTTCAGAGCAGAAAGTTGTTGATTCTGACTAAGCTGTTATTGAACAACAGAAAATAGATTTCACGTGTCTGCATGTGTGTCAGTCGAGGTAGGTACTTGAAAATTTTCCAGATTTCTTCCCTGAGTATTCCAAGTAATATGAATCTCCCTTGAAAGCGCTGTTCACTATTCATTATAAGGCAATTTAGGTAGTAGACGTTAACGTTTTACGACGACATTAAGACATTAGTCTATCTACTATGTGATGTCAAAAATTTCATTCTCTTTATTTAACAGCGGCTAGAATTGAGCCTGGGCTCTAAATAATTAAGCTCCTTTTAAGTATCACTATATAGCCATGTTAAGCAGGAACATGATATAATCAGTCAATATCAATGTAATGGAATAATGTAAAACACTGTAAACAGTCTACAAAAAGCTATTACACTTATCAGTATCATTTGTACAAAGCAGACCTTCAAGTATTTACTTTTTCGCATTTTTGAGTCTTTGCATATTAGATTCTTCAGTTCACAATCGCAAGCCTTATAGAGATTTATATTCTCATACTTTGAAATTGCTAATTTGGTCTAAGAAGTGGCATGTTTTACTCCAGAATAGCAGTTTTTTGCATCATAAATATTTGTTCGTGAAAGATGCTAGGTCAATAATTTTTTTCTTCCAATTCATTGATTTTCAGGCATAATTTCCTTACTTAGTGCGTATGTTTTTGTTTTTTGTTATTGAATTCTTTTGTTTTACATTTGAAACAATAAAATATTCTTATTAGAACTTTAGAATTGATTAAATAGATTGCTTGGTTTAAAGCTATCGGAAAATAAATGGAAAAAAAGTTATTTTTAAATTACTAGAAATATATTTCATATAAATGATTGCTCACACTGCCAAAAATTTAAGTTCAACAAGTAATGTTTTGATCGGTGACGGAAAAGAAATGATTATAACAGATAAGAAAAAAACAAACACATAAGAAAACAGATAAGAAAAAAAAAAGGAAAAACATTTTTGCCCCAACTGATAAGTTGAAGAATACTCAACCCTTTATTTTAAAATGCCCTATAAAAATTAATAACTAATGTATATACAATAAAACATTTGCATTGTAAACGTTTTGAAATTTGCTTATTTCTTCAAAGAAAAGATTATTTTGAATATATTATGCGTTTTTTATTGTAACACAATTTCCATGACTTATTCATTTGTTGTAGAACTTTTTATATGTTTTATAAGATTTACTCTCGTGAGTATTGTTGATTTTAGAAAATTATTATTGATTGATGTAATAAATATTTATGCAGCTTACTTTCTTTACAAACCAGCACAGTAAAAACCAAGAAATTATCTTAAGTTTAAAAATATTTCATACTATACATAAAAAGAAATATATTTAACAAAATAAATATAATAAAAGAAAATTTTAAATAAAATAATAAAAAAACGTAATATATAGATCAGTTATTTTGCATACAATTATGATTAACTTTGACAGCTCTCACAGATAAAACCAACAGACTTAACTTACTTTAATTAATATCTTACTTATTAATTCTAGATACAAAAAACCTCGTTTATTTGTAAGAATAACTTATCGTGCAAAATTACTAAAATGGAGAAATAAAATTATAACTGTAGCTAAAAAATAAGTACAATTCAAAACAATATGAAATAGTGCATCATACAAATAGTTCAGGCAATGAGGGAGCAGGAATATATTTATCCGTTTTCTAAATGTAAGTAATTTCCCTAAAGTACAGAACTTGCACTTAAATTGAATAACTAAGACAAGAGAATTATGCACTTCCTTAAAATATATGATGAAACAAAATATATATTTACTATTTAGGCACTGCATAAATATTTTGCACCACAATGAGATTAAAAATATTTCCCAGTTTTCAAATACGGCTTTATATTTTAGCTTTACAGCCTCAAAATATTAAACATTTCTTTTTGTTTTGAATTTACCAAGAAATTTTCTTATCAGAAAAAAAATGCATCCCTATTTTCAAAACAACTTCGCTTTAGTGTCATTTATTTATTTAATTTACTTGACATTTAAATAATAAAGTTTTTATAAAAGATGATATATACTGAGAAATTATATTGACTTTTAAAATTATATAATTATTAGAAGTAACTTATATTCTAGTTAGTTATACAAATAGAGAATTTTCCATTGAATAAAAATTTGATATATGACACCGATATTTTAAGTGACATAAATTTTTACATTAGAATTGTTTTGGATAGGAAACTATAAGTCTCTTACATCATTTAGTGACAAATTACACAATTTCAATTTGGCAACATGTGAATTGAAATCCGGAATGAGTTCTACTTTTTGAAAAAAGCTTCATATCTAAATTGAGGTTACAGTTTTTCTGTACATGACCCAATTAAAGATTGACGTGTTAAGATAACAAATGCACGTCACGAACTCCCAGGTATCTTATGCCCTTCTACTGGTGGCGGATGCATAGTAGATCTAAAACCATTGCAAAATATTTTAATATGCATCATGTAAATTACCTTACTTAAAGACATCTCATCGATTATTTGCCGTATTTATGATTCGCAAAGCAGGAAACCTTGAAAACTCCAAATTACCACTCCGATAGATATCCATGCTGTAGATAGAACCTCAACATCCGTTTTCCATTGTTTAACAGCGGCGGAATCAAACTCGAGCCATTTCGCTCTGAAAAGAACTATTTTTAGCACATTCCATAGTGACTTCCTAATCAGCCTCATCTCAAGACAACAGAATTTCAAAATGTTGGGCTGTGTTAAGTGTTTTTAATCAAAAGAAATAACATCTGGTAATATATCAGAAAAACATAACTTACTCTATATTTCTTTCATCGAGCTTTCATTTTTAAGTAAATATTGATCATGATGATCAGGATTGGTTTTAATTATCTTAGATATAAATTTCATTCCCAGAAGATTATAGTTGTTGTGTTCCTAAGAACAAAATATGTTTCAATTAATTTTAAAGCATTCATTATCTTTCAATAATAAAGACATTTAATTTAAAGAACCTTAAGTCATATTTTCAAATTAAGAACTCACTTTTAAAAACTTTAGCTATTCTCACAGATTATATATCTTAATATTAAATTGCTAAAGATATATTCTGATATTGTTTTTCTATAAAGTAATTTCTATATAAAGTATTTAAACATTCTATATTTAGTCTTAAATCCTATTTAAATAAAATTTTGTAGTAAAACTTCTTGTTCGAATTGTTTATAATAAGACCATATTGTTGGATTTCGAAATCATATTTTCCACGAGTTTTTTTTTATACTCATGCAGGTATTCATACTTGAACTCATGTTTATATCTCTCAATTGTTTCTAATATTTACGAAAGAGAAACTAAAAATTAAAACTTTACGAAATAATTTATCAGTAAGAATGATGATGAATGATAGTAAAAACGAAGAGGAGAAGAGATGCAAATGAAAAATACTGACAACTATAAAAAAATAAATATGCAGGAGATCATTATTTTAATAGTAAAATTATATAAAAATAAATAAACATACTGTCAAATATTTAAATTAATAATAATAGCACAAAATGTAAGTTACTTTTATAAGTGAAAGCCAATATTTCATTAGAAATTTGTAGAAACACAAAACAAATAACAATGGTTTTTAAGAATAAAAGGTACACAAATTCAAGAATATTCATATTTGAATATAGACATTCATTAGAATAAATAGCTGGAATATATATCATATTCTAGGTTTAAACTTTCATGCGATAAATATTCTCTAATTTTTTTTAAAAAAAAATTGAGCATAAAAGTAGTGGTTTCCAAAGTATTTATTTATAAAATATTCTTTTAACTAAAACAATTATTCTTAATTTATTAATTAGAAAATGGATAACTATTTAAATATTGGAAATAATTAATGAATATAAAAATTTTAATTTTCTTTTGGTATTTTTTCAATTATTTCTCGATTTTATTAGTTGTATATATAACTTAAAATCTAAGAAAAAATTTAACTCTTATAACTGTAAATAACTTGTCATGAATTTAATGTAATCATTACATTTTATATTTTTTGAAAACAAAATAAATAAAAACTGAGAAACATAAATATGAGTTTCAAAACTAAGATGAAGCACATCGAAATCGAAACCGATTTCACTTACAAGTTTATAAATGCAATAGTTTCATGCATTACTATCAAAGTAAGAGATTCCCTTATTAACATAAAGACGAAACTATAAACATTTATTAACTGTAAATTTTGCGCCATGCAAAAGTGCATTTATTGTAATTGATGCGAAAGATTCGCAATGCTGTAGTGACAGGCCAAATCAAATCCCAATGTAATTTAAAATACAGTTAGTCAGAAATACTTCAAACAATTCGATTTCCACGACAGTGCATGTAGAATTAGGCAGCAGAATTCAAGAACATACATTTTAAGATTTATTATACATTAATAATGCATCACTAAGATAACTATTAGCGTCAAAAAACAGAATAAAAGTAATAACTTCTTCTATATACATAATTAAAAATTTAAATAAAATAAATAAACTAAGAGAATATTTTAAATAAAAAAATAAGCAAAATACTTAATTATCCCTTTAAAATAGCTTTATATAAAACCAAAATTTAATATCAAACATTGCTCAGTATAACTACTTAATATTGCTGTATTAATACGAATGATGCATAAAATAATCTAGAGTAACATTATAAATTATATTGTTTGCAGTAGTTTTATTTATGTTATAAAAATTGCCATTGAGGTTAACAATGGTGATATTAATATTAATTATTCCTTTAACTATTGAATAAAATCCCACAATTTTTCTTATAAAATTTAATAAGAAGTAATGAAATAATGAAGTTCAAATCAAAATAATATATTAAAATTGATTATTTTCTTAATTTTTAATCATGCTTTCCATTGTCCAATTATTATTCAAAATAATTAATGAATCATTTGAAGAGAATATTGGAATATATATTTTCCACAAACATTAATTTGATGTTAATCAAGAAATTAAAATATCATAAAAATCTGAAAATAATTATTGTCATTATTATTGTTAAAGATAATCGAATTAAAGATAAAATATTATAAAAAGGTATTTTTTTCATGTAAAGATAAATATATTTTACATATTTTAATAATACATTAATGAAACTAAAATATTTTTAATTAAAAATCTTAGTTCATATAAAAAGAATTTTTTAATCTTAAATGTATTAATCATGCTAATATTTGAATTTTAATACTATATTAAAATAATTAATAATTTACATTACTAATATATGAAATATTCAAATACCATAAAATTTCCACCTGAACTTTAGTAGACTTTTAATAGATGCAAATACCAATTGCTGCCATAATTTCAAATTTAAGGATATCTTTTTAAAAATCCTTCATGTAACTAATTTTTAATTTAAATTCTATTTTTTTTTTTTTCCTTTTAAGGAATATTTGCAAGAATATGAATTAAATTTACACTAAAAAGAAACAAAAAGAAAGAAAAAAGAAGCATTTTCTTGCAAATTAAATCTAAGTCAAGGGAATAAAATCTTAAATGTTTGTTACTATTTTAACTATTTTTCCTTTTTGATTCTTAAGTCTAAATGACTAAATGTTGAGTCTAGCATTATGTACCTGTCAGCTTTGTATTTATGGAAACATTTATAAAACATTCTGAGCATTACCATTTTCCTTTTAATGACAATTTTTGTTAGCTTATTCCCTTTAAAGTTTTCATTTTTTATTCCCAATTACAATGCCAGAAAAAATTCTGTAATTTTTGTTGTTAATCAGAAAATGTTCCTTAAAATGTTTTCTTTCTTTTTACTTGCACTGATATTGATGATTAAGTGCATAAGTAAGTTAGTAGTTCAATAAAACGCAAGATATCAAAATTTTTTTAAATTATAATTTTCATGAGAGCCTTGTGAAAAACTGAGGAAAAATTTGCGAGTCAGTCAGGAATGACAATTAGGACTCCTGAGGAGTGAAACTTCATAAAAAAGATACATTTTGTAAAAAAAATTCACTTTACAAAGATTATTCATAAAATTTACAGTGATCAAAATTAAAATGATATTAAAGTGATCAAAATTATAAATTTTCTTGATGAAAAAAATGAGTGATCATGAATATACTTTCATGAATGTAATTCCATCTAAATCAACTGTTTTTCTCACGAAAAGCAGTTGATTGAAAGTTGTTGTCGAATAAAAATACGTTCAAAATGATCAATTACAAGAAAAGATTTTTTTCTAAAAATGTAATTTCTTCCTTTTAACATGCTTTTGAATAAATTTTAATGAAAATTTAACTATTTCAACACAATAATTTTACAATTACCTCATATCTTTGAAAATTTGAAATTTAATGTAATTTAAAAACACATTTCAATATATATATATATATATATATATATATATATATATATATATATATA
>JAPDSC010038468.1:0-10433 GCA_026290005.1 Latrodectus geometricus
ATATATATATATATTCTGTTTTACCATCGATCTGAGTGCTCGAGAAATTAAGCTTAAATTTTTTTTTCCCTTGAAAAGCTTAACGTAGGAAAATGACTATATTAGTAAATAATTAAAGAGAATATTTACAAGCAGAGACTATTCAAAATCAAAAAGAAAATTGTCTATAGAAGTTTTAGGAATAAAAAATTACACAAGTTATTTTAAAAAATATATAGATATATTTATTTTATCTTTTTATTAATCAATAATCTCTCATAAACGAGCGTGAATCCTTTTATGGATACTTATCTTTAATTAAATTTATAGACTTTAAATTGCTGAATGTGTGGCATACATAAAGACATTACGATCAAGATCTCAGAAATTACGATTTAATTTAAACAAAACTCCCTGCTCTCATTTTATAAAAGTAAGATGTTCAAACTATTTTACTATGTTTGTTTTGAGTTTTTTCTGGTATTATACATTTTTTGTTCATAAGAAAAGCGCTATAAATAGCTTGCAGGGATTTGTAAAAGAGTTCATTAAATTTTTCAATAAAATTCAATTAAATTTAGTTACTTCAGAATTGGTCGTCTAAAATGAAAACAAATTACCGTTACATTAGTAAACAGATTTTATATATATATATATATATATATATATATATATTAAAATATATTAATATTATTTAAGATACTAGTTAAAATATATAAATATCGATTTGCTTTCGACAAAGGGAAAAAAAAAAAATATTTGCCAAAAAAAAAATGAACGAACTCTTTTGAAGAACTTTAATCTAAAAAATGTTTACAAATGTATCTATAAGGTACATCACTAGCAATTTTTTATTGAAATTCATTCCGCAAAAAATTATTTACAATAAATTGCATTAGTACAATGCAATTTATTGCATTGTACTTAAAGATTTTTTACTGTAAATTTATATCAATACATTATGAACATTAAATTGGAATTTACGATAACATTATTAGAGAATAAAACCTAGATTTAATGCTCAAAACAGTTTTGCTAAACAATAAACATATGCACACATTTTTTATAATAAAGAGCCATACACTAATATTTAAGTTACAGGCGTAAACATGTTATCAAAACGCTCAAAATGTGTTTTTAATGCCTCATAAATCTCATCTTATTCAGTGTTAATTTCATTAATGCTATTAATAAACATTAAAATACTTGCAGAAATTAAAATATAAGATTTAACAGACCTGTTTCTTCTTCCATTGCTGTGCAGGGATGGAAAAATTGACACAAACATTTTCATGAGACATCGCCAGACATTCGAGCATTCGACTTGTTTCTATAGCAACTTCCCTTATGAAAACATAACTTTAACAACAAAACTCACTACTACAATTTTGTTTATTAAAGAACAAATCATATTGTTCAGTTTTTCGGGAGTTCGATCGGGAAAACTCGGCCCACTTCGTGATCTAAATAAAGGAGACTAAATAGCATTCCAAATAATGGCTAAACGGTTAAATGAGGAAAGCGCAGATAGGTACAAAATTGAGACTCAAAATGTTATGCTTAACTAATAAAATATTGTTATAATAGTATTGTAGAAATAATGTTAAGTAAGTTTTCATGTATAAATAATTTAATAATTGCCAATTCATATTAGAAATGTTTCAAAATAAAAGATTTTTTTAAACATTTTTAATAAGGAATTCAGTTATCTCATTAAAAATATGCAAGAAAAAATACAAAAAATATATAAAATAATGCAGAAAATATATAATTAGATTTCACCAATCGCTAATTTTATTATGTTAAGATAATTAATTTCTAATATGGAATTAAGAATATATTATAATGATTGGGCAGAATATCTGATTTCGACTGATTCTAATTGATTTACATTTTTTCATTTGATTTTTATTTTTAATTCTAATTTTATCATTCTAATTTTAAAGTTATGGCAAATAAATTTATAAATACTCAATTAAATTCAATTTTTTAATAATTAATTGGGTTTTTTTTTTTGTCGAGTGCCAGCCAGGCAGACAGTATAGGTGAGCTGTTCCACTTTTTCAACTGAGCCGCAATTGGGTGTGGAGTCCGACTTCCTCAATACACACATGCCATAGGTACCCGTTTATAGGGTAAGCAACCATTCATACTCCATTCATACAAGGAAAAGACAAAGACAGGAGAGAAAGAAAGTATATACATGCCCGAACCGGAATTCGAACCCAGACCTCCCTAATTAATTGTTAAGTGGTTCATAAAATTTATACGATTTTTGTTAAGCTCGGTACATTAAATTTTTATGAATCGGTTTACAAAAGAGTCATTTGAGGAAAACCGCAAAAAAGGTTTCAGTAAACATTTCCCTCAAAATGAGTAGTTGATAATTGTAATTGGTAGCATGTGGTGAAATTAGAACGACAAAGAAATCAGAGAAACAAAGAACGATAAAGATGATGCATGGATTCAGTGATGCAAATTCTATTTGAGTGATAAGTATAAGATGATAGTTGGATGCGCTCAAAAACATTTATTTCAAAAGTTCCAAGTTTTATTTTTTAGTTCATGTTTTTAAGAGGAAACATAATATTAATAAAATAAAAGTAAAGAACTGAAATAAACATGGTATCATTTTGTATTTCCCCTACATTAATGAATAATATTTAAGAAATATTTTAAAATGAAAGAATACTAAGAAAATTTGAATTCTGAACACCTAAAATGCAACATTGAAAATTTCAGAGATATCACAACAAAATTTATTTTCCCGATGACTGAAACTACAGCCTCTTGTAAAATGTGGATGATGACGAAATGAGTAGTTAGTGTAGACACCATTATTGCATAAGCTTCGAGGCATGACTTGGTATAGAATTAGATTTCGATTGTCTCTTTGAAGTATAACAATTCACGCGTCTTCCATGTATCACCGAAATTGATCTGGTGTAATAGCAAGTGTTACATTCTAGATCCGTTGTTGTACAAGCTTGGATCTCATTTGATTTGTTTAAGATTGGGAGAAAAATCAGGCCAAGGAAGCAATTCAATTTTAAGCTTAAAATGAAATTCTTGAACATTATGTGTCACTTGAGGTCACATCTTATTCTGTTAGAGTATGGCTAATGAAAATTATTAAAGGTATGGGATCTCTCCAAGTTCCAACAACTTATAAACGTATACGCCAGTAAGTTGTTGGAACTCTCAGTGAGTACAATAGTGCTGTCCGTTTAGTGTACTGGTAATCCGTACTAAAGAGGTAAGGGATAAAATCAAATACCATCCCAAACTATAATACCGGATGCTGGACTAGCACCGCAAGGAAACAGTTCATCAATTCACACCATAGTATCTGTAGATTTAAATCTGATCATGATAGTGTAGCAAACAGAAACGTCGGTGAAGGCAATGTCTTTACATTCCGCTGTTTACCTCCAAGCACACTATTGACAGCGCAAACGCTTGTTGCTTTCAGTCAAAGGTACACTAAGCAATGGACGCCTTGTAGACACATCACTCAAGTGCAAAATATATCGAATGGAATGAGCGGACACCGAATGATAGGTTACAAACTGAACCGATTTTTCTGTGGTTTGGGATGTGGTTGAGCGAACATCGCTTCTATGTGCACAATTTGACTTTTATACCATGCAGTTGTGCAATGAGGTGTGTGATATGCTCGTCTGTCCACTCTTTCTTCCTGCATCCAGCGATTAGTTTTCTATCACAGTTACTTAGTTTCCTTGAACACGATTATCGATTTCTTTAACCTTTTAATCGGCTATCCCGAGCCCCTTAGTAAGGACAACTGGCTTCACCGCAATCTTCAAGTTCAATCCCCAGAATTGACGGTTTACCATGAAATCGCGATTTGGTAACTCACTTACTGAGTGAGTGGTTACAGTTGATACAACTAATGCGAGGGTAAATCGAAAGAGCTGAGAGATATTTTCACAACCAATTTTCAGAATTCCTTGCTCAAGGAAGCAACAGCTTTATTACTACATTTTATTTTTCTATATTTATTCTCATCTAAATATTCATAGTTAAAGACTATGTAATTATTGCAATTTATAAGCAATGTATATAAAACTTATTTTCACTTTTCCGATCAAATTAATTTTAAAATTAACATTAGTTTCTGTGTATAATATAATTTTTGCTTAGTTGTAAACTTGATAGTGTAAAAATATGTAAATATGTGACTTCGCGATAAGGTTAAAATATAAGGTTTTTATATTATTTAATTTGTTCAGAAATATGAATTTTTAAGAAGTTAGAAAATATTTATAAAAATAAGAATGGTTAAAATAAGTAATAAATTAAATGTTTTTTTTTTTTTTTTTTTTTAAATTTATAAATGAGTTTAGAATTTCAAACAACTCTGCAATGATTTTTTTACATGGTTCCTTTATATTTATTTTTTATTAAAATTAGATCAAACATTTTATTCTGCGAAAACTTAATCCTTGTGATCTCTCAGGTTTTAATTAATTTCCCAAAATACCTAATTTTAATTAAAATAGTGAATAATTTGATAGTAGAATTATCATTTTAAATGCTTATATATTTTCATAAATAATCGACAAAAATGGAAAATCTTAATTTTTAAAAATAGGTTTTCATGTAAATAAAACAATAAGCTTACATCACTTTTTGCTTAACATTAAGAAATAGCATTGCAGAATTAACTATTCTCTCATACTTAATTTCAAGGGGAATGGAAAAACTTGAAACATATAAAATTTTAACATTTAAATGTAATTAGTATATTTAAATTTTTCTTCAAAATGAAATCATTTTTATAGAAAAATAATATTTATGGAACTATTTCCTAATATACATAAACATTTATAAGAAAATAAAAATAAGGTTTTGGCATGATGCATACATTTACTAATAATTGAAAAAAAAAAAATAAATAATTGAAAAAAAAATTCATGTTTTAATTATACCTTTAAGGTTTATTATTTATTATAATTATAATAACCAATTAAAAATGTGAAGATATAAAGGGAGGTATAAAACAGTCAAAACATAAATCTTAACATGATGAAATTAGTTTTACTTCTATATCGTAATGTCTCGTTAATAATAATGTAGAACTAAGTTGAATATGTGAAAAAATGAGATATTGTGTAATATATTCTATATTAAATATTTAATTATTAGAATGCTATTGTAAATAATAGAGTTAAAAATTTTCCGCTTATATTTTTGCTTTTACTCTCCCTTTGAAAAACTAATTTTCATGAGAGACATAAACTGTTTTTAATATTTGTGAAAAACAATTCAAGAAATATTAAAAGCTATATAATAACAACATGGATTCTCGTACTTTAACAATATTTTTTTATATTATTAGAAACAGAAATCATTTAGTAGTAGGAATTAAATAATGAAAAATTTACATTCATAAAATTTTTCACCAAAATTTAATCTAATCAAATCTGAAGTCAATAACATACTATAAACTTTGAAGTCTATTGTTAGGCAATTAAGTTAGCTTTTTATATATTTTAAATTATTAAAAATATGCAATTTTGTTAATATTCTTAACTTTGTATCTATTAAAACAACAGAACCACTTTTTTTAACGGCTATGAAAATTATTTGATGATTTTAGAAACAAAGTGTTGATTTTGTAAAGTATCTGCAATGAGTAAAAGCAAATAATAATTAGACACCAAATTAACTACTTATAACAACTATTTAAAATCATCCCAAGTATAACTATTGGGGAGACTACAATAATAGTTTTTTTTTTTACTTTATTAAAAATAAATTAAATAAATTAAAATTCCTGATAATAATTTTCAAAATAATTTAATAAAATTCATATTTAATGTAATAAAAATAATAATATAGACATATTGACATTTTTGAGCAGAACATAGTTAACTACTAGCACATTGTGGTTACTTCAGCTGACAGCGATTGATGGACTTCCTGGTTGTAAATCATTAAAATGTGATTATTGTAAGGTGGTCTAGGGTAAAGCGGAAATACGTCCCATCAGGAATTAGAGGGTTTTGTATTCCTGACAAGCGCTAAAAGGGGGGAAAATTTGACAAGCGCTTCTTGACAAGTGTTAAAGGGGCAGCGAAAGCCGAAACTCTGCTGCCACCACGAAGCACTTTCTTAACCGAACCCCAGACTGTTAAGGGGTTAAAGAACAATCCAGAATCCTTAAAAAGAGTACGATTCTTCTTCAGTTGAACTCAAAAACTTGCTCGAAAGTCTTTGAAGCACAATTAAACAATGTAAGCAAAATAAATTGTCATATTTAAAATTCAGTTATCTTTTTTATTTACATATAACTTGCAAATGGCACTTCCGTTGCCTGAGATGTGCATATGTCTGTGATATTAATTATTTGCGTACATCATCCCCTCAAATACATGATGCAGATTTCATATGACTTAATTGCTTGGAGCATCAGATATCTATCTATCTATCTAAATCAAAATATATCATTTTCCGTTTAAGTTGGATAACGCTATCAGGGAAAGTCCTCTATGAATTTCACATAAAATAAAATTAATCTCTTTACTATATATAATTCATCGAATCCCAATGTTTTAATTTTTAACGTATTTCAATTTAGACGCTAGGTTAAACACATACAATATACATTATATTTATGAATGAAGTCGTAATTTGATACGGATAACATTGCTTGTTTGCATTTTGGGAATATAAGAACTCAATCAATTCAGAAAAGTACTTTTAAGGTGATCTTAAAAAGTTAAAAATGTTTGAAATTAATTAGAAATCAAGCAATTATAATATTTTATAATATAATGATGTGGAAATTTTTCAAGTGAAAATTCAGCTCAACATATTTTTATAAAGACTCAATCAATTTATGCAGCTGCAATATAAAATATATCTCTTTAAATGATCCTTATTATGTATCATTTCTCCTTAATTGTTTATATCTAGTTAAAGTAAATATTTTAGGACATTGTATATATATTCTCACTTATCTATTTTCATAATAAATTATATTTATCCATAACTCTTATCTAGTAAACAAGTATCGTATATTTTATCTGTTGATATGTTTATATTCAATCAAATATTATATTTGAGAAATATGACATTGGATGTGATGAAAGTCTATCATACCTTTCTATTAAATGTTATGAAATTAACTAGCTAAAATAAATAACATCAAAGCTGGAACAAATGCCGATATTTTGGATTAAAACTATCCGAATTCACGAGCTTTCCATTAAGAAGTTTATTACTTAAATCGTTGTAGATGCATTGCCCCTAAAATACTAATTAATATTTTGCCTATAATAAATTTGTATAATACAGCTTGAATTACAATTGGTATATCTATATTTATTAATAAAATTACTCTATTCAGATAAAGAGTCATAGATAACATTGTATAATATAAGCTACATTTATCTTTTGTCAAATGAAATAAATACATTACTTTTCTTTTTGTCATGAAAAAATATTATTTTTTTTTGTTCAATGATAGTTAGCTGAAGAAAATTTACACAGCCAAAACCATAGCTGAACGATTTTTTTGCCTTAGTAATTAACATTATTACAAATTTTGAAGGAAATTAAAAAAAAAAGTACTCAGTCACCAATTAAGCATTCACTCTTTTTTATAACATCATTTAAAATATAATGTTCCTGCAATTTATAATTCATCATTTCAACAAGCGTGTTCAGCTTATTTATTATTAATGGAGATTCTCCAGAGAATTCTGAAAGGCATAAAGTGGAAAAAGCTGCATTAATATTGTAAAACAGTACCTACAGTACATTCCTGAATTATGTAATAGGTGTTTTCAAAAAACATATTTTATAGATTTTTTTTCAGTTAAGGCATAATGTGTAAAACAGTTATCTAACAGCAGTAGGTAAATCGCTTTTCATATACGCGAAGAATATTTTGTGAATTGAAATCCAACAATAATAATATAGCAGTAAAAAATATTCAATGTTGTGTAAGTATATCTTAATCTTTATTATATAATTGATCACAATTATAATTAAATTCATAAATCTTCCAAATATATATTAATATGTTTGGAATTTTTTCCATTATCATTAAACTATTAATCTCAAAAAATTAAATTAATTAAAAACTACAGATTTTCTATAATAATTATTTGAATTTCACTATTTAAAATACAGTCTAATTAATTTAAATTTTTAGAAAACTCAAGAAATTTTAAATTATTGATATTAACAAAAAGTTATTTAATCAGTGAAATTTATTTTTAATTAATTTAACTGAAAAATCTAATTTTCAATTCAATTATATTTGATTGTTTTTTGGAAACAACCTTTCACATTACTGAAACTAAAGCTTATTTAAGAGGAGAAAAGTGCCCATTGATATTAAAATTTATTTCACCAAATATGTAACAAATGAAAACCATTAAGGTAAAATAAATTAGTTTGAAATGTTTTTTATCACTAATGCTTAAAATTATTTCTATTTTGTCAAAAGAAGGACGCATTAATTAGAACATTATACAAAAGTGACAAGCTTTTATGCACAAATAAAAAATTTATAATGAACTTTTGTGAGAAATTAGTCTACAAAAATATCTGTTACCAATTAAAAAGTGCATGCCAGGTTTTATTGTATATTCTGGGATAAAGCTTAATTTTGACAATTATATAACACAATAAAGAGGCATCATTATGGTCTTAAGTTATTAGATATTGGTGTAATTTGCTTATATTAGATAAGAAAAACTGCATGTGAATTATAAATATTATTTAAATATACCTCCTTTTATTAAGTTCTGAATTTCATACATAAGTTACTGAAATTTTAAGAACATTTTTATATTTCGGTTATGTGAAATGTTAACAACTAAATTTATTTTTATATCAATAAACTGATAATTTCATAGCAAAAATGATCAAATTGTCTTAGAATTTATTGATGATCTTTGTATAATATTAAGTTTAATGTAGTACAATTAAATTATAAAGTATTTTCTAACAAATTTTGATTTTGAAATATATATGTGTTTTTTCAAAGAAACAATTGGTTTAAATAATTGAGATTTATTAATACTAATTAGCTTTAAGTTTGCTTGTAATATTTATATTTAATCCGGCTAGCATGGAATGAATTACACAACAAATAGCCGCAGAATATCTTTATCAAAGTAAACTATCTCTTTGTAAATTAAGAAATAATTACTTCGAAGTAAATTACTTTTTACTAGATTATTTAGCTTGAATGAGTTTTAAGAAAAATGACAATAATAACTATTATTTCATTGCATTCTTTTCATATGATGCCGCATAAGGAATAATTTGAAGTATTACATTGGACATCTCTAAACAGAAGCATGATCGTTCTTAAAAGTATGTGAGGTTGAAGGCAAAAAATATCATATAAGTGTGTGAACAAAAAAGTCATTTATACTGTTTTATAATAGTTTTTTAACATATTTTCAAAATAATATCAATAATTTCAACAACACAATAGCAAATGCAATTTAGAGTGCTAAGTTTTGTATTTAATAACAAAATTAAGGAAAAGTTTGAATATTTTACCGTAAATTCTTTAATATTTTAATGACTCATCTTTTTTCTTTACATTTTTAGAAATTTTAGTTTCATTGTATTAAATCTTATAAATATTGAAAGTAATTAACAGCAACACAATATATTGAGAATTGTTATAAACGCCATGGAAACGTTGCCAGGATTTCAACAATTTTGATGTAAAGAATATCATAACTTAAATTTTATTAAATGTTTTTCTATTTTTGGTAATTAGTTTATGATTTAATAATCATAAACAGAACAATAGCTGATTGGAAATGTAACAATTAAAAATTAAATTTTTATTTCGTATAGATTTATCTGTTGATAGCAAATTTTATGGGAATACTTTATTATAATAGTTAATTTTACATTAATTATAGTTTCCTTTTTTGTTCTATATAGAATCCATGAATTTATTTATTTAATTACGATTTTAAATCTTTTTAGCGCCATATTTATTACTTCTTGAGCTCCGACAAAAATCGAAAGAACCCCATTTCCCAAGGGTTACAGGAAAGATAAATTATCACGTGATCAGATAAAGAGAATTGATTGGGTAGACAACATAAAAGAAAGCAGGTTAGGTTGGTTTTAATCAGTAAACTTGCGAAAAACCTAGAAGCCAAGTCCTTCTTCAGGGGCGTAAGAAAACATGATTGACGCTAGTTTAGCCAATCAGTTTTCTCCTTCGAGGGGAATATAATTAGAGAACGTTCAAATCATTCTGTATGGCACATGTCCTTGCATAGCTGAACAGTTCACTGATGTCTACAATTTTAGCTACCCTCTATGTAATTTTCGGCCAGAAATTCCTCATGAATTTGATCCAGATAAACAGTTTTGCATAACGTCATTCATCCTTCATGTTCATAACAGTTGACTCATTTAGATTTTGTGAATTTTCACCAACA
>JAPDSC010038476.1:0-12489 GCA_026290005.1 Latrodectus geometricus
TAATTCAAGTAACACTATTTTTGCTAATTTTTTCGAAAGTAATACAGCAAATCTAAACTAACTAAGATTTTAAAAACCTAAATAAATAATTTTAATAAATCTTTGCTCCATTTTCTTATGAATAGTACAACCAAATACCTTACTACACAGAATTACTTTAAAAATATTTAACAGCCACTTAGCAAAATAGGGCATTTAGTTAAATGACAAAAATTAACTTTATATCTAACAAAACTCTTAAATTATTCATTTTTGCATTTATTTCTGCTAATATTAATAAATAGGATAGTTTCAGTATACACATAATTGAGAAAATATGTAATTTGAAAAAAATATATAAATAGATGTGTTAAATCCGCGATTCAAAATTAAAGAGAAAATAAAAAATTTAATAAATATATATAGATAATGAATTTTCAAAAAGAAAATAAATAAAAACAGTCAATACTTATTTCTAAATTAAGAGTATTCTGCCATGGAAAAATGCAGGAAATTGTTTACAAACATCAATAATACACTGTGTAAAATAGTTTTTTTTTATATATAATAATTTTGAAAGTAAAATAATGTAATATGTGTGTGTACTACGAAGAAAACAGTACGTTTATTTACTTTTTCACTCGTAATAAAAAAATATATTATCATTTTTACTGTATACATTTTTAAAATTTAGTTGGACAGCGTGATAGACAAATCACTGTTCTAAACATTAGCTAAACTTTTTTCACGAAAAAGGAAAATGATTTTCAACTTTTGAAATGGGCGGAGTTTAGATAGAAATATAACTCGTAGAACCATCCTTAATCAAAAACATTATACATCTTTTATTTTATAAGAAGGGAACTGCGCTAGCGCAAGTTCCCAGATACCAAAAATTATGTGCCCCAACCAACCACATTTTGTGGAAGTGGCAGTTGTCAGCCGCCCGCAGTGCAATGGACGGCCTCCAACCGGGATAGCTCCCTTCTTGATCAGAGCTTATCCGACACCAAGTAAGTATGCCAGAAATGGTTTGGTGGCCAGAATTTATAAATATTTAGTATATGAAAGTAGTGGTAGATGGAATTTACTTTAGCTTTTTAAATTTTATCAAGAATATAATAAAGATAAACTTTCTTTAAATTTATTCTATGAAATAAACAATTCAAATATATTTAATATTAAATTGCCAAATTAATAAAATCATCACTGCTCGTTATCAATAATTTTAAAGGGTGAAATGTCAATACTTAATATTAAATTACAAAATTAATAAAATGATTAATGTTCGATAACAATAATTGTAGATGATAGAATGTCAATTCAATTCCCATCGTTTTTTTCATATTTGCTATCTACATGGATTGCCTTTCGACAGAATTAATTAATTGATAAGTTTTGCATTGAATTTTATTTATGAGTGATGTGAAAAATTGTAATGATGTTTATAATTTACAACATATATTTAAAAGAGCATTTTTATGAAGTGTCAATAATTAAGTAGCATAGAGATGAAATTACGGAAAAGGTAAAATCTTTGCTTTATTGTTAAAAAGATATGCATTAATCCTATGTAACGCTTCTTTTTAGCAAAAATTTGATTCCATTAATTTTATACATTAGTATTATCTTTTAAATGCGATTATTTTATTTTTCAAATTTGTGGAGATTATTATGTTATGTAAATAAACATCAACAATGTGATATTCGTCGCCATCAAACAATTTTATTGTCTTTTCCTTCATTTCATTCTTACAATTTTTTTTTTTTTTTTTTTTTTTTTTACAAAACGCCTGAGATACCAACTAATTGAAAAATCTGGTTTATAGGAATTACTTTTTCTGCGACTGCGTTGATTAGGACGATTGGGCTAGCGACTACGAGAAAAAGAAAGTTTATCAGTTCGCTTATTTAGTTTTCCGATTTCGCGAAATATTTTAGTTTCAAAAGTTTCATCTATTATGGAAACTGAAAACGTTTCAATACGAGATAGAGTATCATCGATGATGCGATCTGAAATTTCAGCAGTTTTGTTTACTGTTAGATTGAAAATTTCAGCTGAAATAATTTGAACATTGGATGTCAATCGCTGTAAAAACAGTTCTAACAGTTTATCATGAACATAGTGGGATTCGGCGTGATACTTCCTGTTTCGAAAGAGTACCGATAGTTTGCGCGACCCTAATTCTTCCCCTTATAAAAGTTTACGAATTTCTAGTTGTGATGATTCTCCCTAGAGAGGATTATTAATTCCTGTTTAACCTGCGTTTATGTGTCGGATGCATAAGATTTCATTAGTACATTAGGAATTGATGATGCAATTTCGGGCAGAAGATGTGATAGAATATAATCATATTTAGTTATCGATTCAGTAATGGGTTTTGGTGTGGCAAGAGCAGACGTGCTTTCACACGTAACAAACCATAATGCCGGATCAGATCTGTTTTATACAGGAGTTTGAACAGTATTAACTTCAGCCATGCTTCAAGGTTTAAGAAAAGTTGCATTATATTTAACTATTAATAAGATAATAACAACTATAAATATTTTAAAGATTTGTATTCATAAAAATAATTTTATTAACTATAATACGAAAAACGAAATCAATAATGAAATCAGAAGAGTTATGTATTTTAGATTTAAAACAAAAGTACAGAATAAAGATACATATATGAAAAACACTTATCTGTGATTTCCGTCGATCATTTCGGAATATGCTATAAGACGACGCACCCGGGCAATAAATCACAACCACTTGAAAAAGTTACTTCTGAATAAAAGAACACATCAGTAGTTTCTGTTCATCTTTTTCAACGAGTGAAAACTTTCAGATGATTTAACAGTAGGTTGCATGTTTAAATCCGTATACTAAAGTCACCATTGAGGAAATTATTATGTTAGGTAAATATAAACATCATCAACACGATATTCGTACCCATAAAACAATTTTATTAATTGTCTTTTCTTACACTAAGACTCAGACAGTTTACAGCTCCATTCATACATCCGAGACAAAGGCAAACTCTTTCTTTCTAATCCTTGTAAAAAGGGTTACCAGAATTTCATTGGCGCGATGGCGCTAAATTCTGGGATTAACCACAAATTTATTATCTTCATTATATTGTTTCACAAATGAAGGAAAAACAATAGAAATAGCATGAGAATTTTAATTAATACTCCCTTTGTGTTAAGAAATATTGAATAATTTAAAAAAAAATTATTTCCTTTAGTTGTGTAAGGCAATGCAAGTATAAAGTTAAAAATTGCTTGATTAAAGTTCTTTATATAAGGGTTGTAAACTATATTATTATTAAATTTTAACAAGAGTTAACCACATCTTTAAATTTATTTTACACTTGAGATGTAAGAAATTGCAACTTTTTCTAGAAATACATTACTCTTACAAATGTTTACAGAATAATAACTTAATAATTATTATGCGTAATAAGTTACCAAAAAATTCATTAATTATATGAATCTCGATTTTATCAATATATTAAAACAGTGATTCCCAAAGTGGTCTATATCGACCCCTAGGGGTCTATGACAACCAGCAAGGGGTCTATGTCGGCGAAAAAAAAATTGGGTGTCCATGAATTGAAAATGGAGATTCACGATAGTGGATCTCAACACATACACTGATAGTACCTATTTACTTACATCATACTATATTATAATATCAAAACATATACATTATTTATAAAAGTACCTATGAAGTAAAAAATTTATTATATATGTTTATAAAATTAAGTAAGTTGTAGGATGTTGGTATTCGCTTTGTGGTCGCAATATATTTTGAACTTGTAAAAACCTGAGAGTCACAGTCTCAGAGCTTCACTACCTTGCACTGACTTGTTCAATTCGTCACTCTATAAATACGAATGTGGGTCAAATACGTTTATTCGTTTCCTGAATCTTGAAAAGGAAAGTGCTAAGAAAATATTTAAAAAAAATATAAACAGATAGTATATCACACAAATTATAGTGAGTCAGTGTTATTTTGTTTGAGAGTGCTGGAGAAAAGTAAGTACATTATTTTTTATTAAATTTTAGTTTTGTACTCGTAGTTAGCAAAGATAGATAAATTACGCCAATCATGACTCTAGTTATTAGTAGTTTAATATTCAATCATGCAAAATTACACGAGTACTCCTCAATAGTTTCTTTTTGAAAGTTTTAGCAATTCGTATTATAATTACAGTGCAATTACTCCGTAATTCGAGCTAATTGTTGCAAGAAGATGTTCGAATTATGGAATGTTTTCGGAAAAATCAAAAAAATATTTTTAATATACAGCTGCTGGATTTTCTGTCTTATTTAAATAATTTAATTTTGCACACAGATGATTGATACCATGTCCTAATCTAAAAAAAAATGTAGACAGTACAGTGTTGATTATTTGAAATTTGGCTTCATTCCATTCTTGCCGGACAAACAATTGCCTATGTGCCTTTTATGCAACAAAGTTTTGGGCAATGACGCTATGAAACCATCTAAACTGCAAGATCATCTGAGAAGATGCCACCCTGATAAAACAGAGAAAGATTTGAAATACTTTCAAACACTCAAAAATAAACTTCAGAAGAGACTACACTGGACAGAATGTTCGCTTCGACGTCACAAAGAAATGATGAGGGTTTGCGGGCGTCTTACAATATTTCGTTACTCATAGCAAATACCGGAAAACCGCATACTATCGGAGAGAAGTTAATTTTGCCAGCCGTTGAAGAGGTTTTAAAAATTGTTTTACACAAACCTGCATCTGATATCATTATAAGAATTCCCTTAGTCAACAATACTGTTGAAAGACGTATTGATGAAATGAGTTCTGATATTGAAAGCTTCTTATGTAATTATTTGCAAATGACCCATTTCTCTATACAACTGGACGAGTCAACTTTACCAGATAATGCAGCATTATTATTGGCATATGTTCGTTTTATTATGAATCAAGAAATCTACGAAGAACTGCTCTTCGCAAGAACTTTGATAACTGACACTAAAGGTGAATCATGTTTTGAAGGATTATTTCATTGAAAAAGCAATTCCTTTATCAAATATAATATCAGTAGCTACAGATGGAGCACCTGCTATGGTTGGACGTTATCGTGGATTTATAAGCTACTTAAAACAAAATGTGTCAGGGGTGTTAGCAATACATTACGTCATCCATCGACAACATTTAGTTGCTAAAAATTTGAGTGTTAGATTGCATACCTCACTTCATTTAGTCATTGATGCAGTAAACCGAATCGGAAGCAACGCGTTAAATATGCGGTTATTTGCGCAGTTGTGTGAAGAAAATGACGAACACTTTCATCAATTACTCCTTCACACTGAAGTACGCTGGCTGTCTAAAGACTTATTTTTGACAAGGTTATTTGCACATTTTGAGACTATTTTAGAATTTCTGGATACTAAAGATAAAATTTTAAAAGAAAATTTAATGAAGAGGTAAACAGACATCACCTATTTAACAGATTTGTTTATAAAATTTAATATGGTTAATTTGCAATTACAAGGCGACAGTTTAAATTTGATTAAAACCAAGTCCATCTTATCAGCGTTTCTTGCCAGAGTTAAACTAATGAAGCAAAATATTGGACGGGGCGAATTTTCTCAGTTCCCCAATTTGTCACAGACAAGCTGCCAGGAAGACGACGCTTCAACTTACGTTCAACATTTAAATGCTCTCTATTCAGATTTTGAATCTAGATTTGAGGATATTTTGACTATGGTAATACCACCGTAGATAATTAATCCATATGGTGACATAGAAGAAACGAATGTCATAATACAAGAGGAACTGACTGAACTAAGTACAAATGAAGAATTTAAGGTTCAGTTAAAAACGGATATCAGCAATTCTGGCTGCAAAACAACATACCCGTTACTTATCCCGTATTATGGAATATAGCGAGGAAATTTTTAATTTCCTTTCCATCGTCATACCTAGTGGAAAGGGGGTTCAGCGCTGTTACCAATCTCCTAACAAAAAAAAAAAAAAAAAAAAAAAAGAAGAAACAGACATTCATCATTAGCCAAGGAGATTTAAGATTAACCCTTACAAAATTGACGCCAAATGTTGATAATTTATTATTAAAGCATCAGGTTCATCTTTCTCACTAAAAATATTGACTTATTGCTTATGTTATTTTATTTATAGTTTATTTAATGTTACGTATATTTTACATAACAGATACAAAATTTTATTTTAAGTAGTTTTAATTTAAATTCAATTAATAAATGTATAAATTAATATGAGTTTTTACTTTAAGCTTTTAACGCTAAACTTCTCTACAGTTAGAAATTTACAGGAAATCAATATCAGGTAAGTAGGGTGTCTACCCAACACGGAAAAACATGGCAAGGGGTCTACGACACAAAAAAGCTTGGGGAACTCTGTATTAAAATGAAGAGTAGTTAATTTAATATAAGGACTGTTTATCGCAAATATATTGGTAATGCACTAATTAATAACACAGATTTTGCAGTTTTACTTTATACATTTAATAGGACACAATCAATTAGCATTGTTTGAGTTGAAGTCCTTAGAATGCACTCACAAATAAGCTTTATATACGAATTATTTTTACATACCTTGGTTTTCGTGAGAAAATATTTTTATGGTCAAACTTTATTGACAGCTTCCTGTATTTTAATATTCAAGTTATCGGTTCTCTCTCTCAATTCGTTGAAAACAATTGCATATAAATAATTGCTTGAGGAATAAATCTCTATTAATTGTTTGATAATGAAAAAATATGCAACCTGACACCACCACTTCTTTTGATACCATACACCAGCATTGTCCAAAGCACAGCCGTTTGTAAAATTTTGACGAAAGAATAAATTTTTCCATTTTTTTCAAATCTTTTTGGTAGAAATGATTTTATTTTTATCTGGTATTATAAAACTAAAATATTGAATCGTATTTGTACGAACGTATTTGTGAGTCCAGTCCCGACTCGTGTCTAGCGTCTTATTCACGGCACGCAGTTGTCTGTCTCCACTCAAGGCCGTTTCACAGAATAACAAAAGTTGCACTGCTTTGATCATTTTAGAAGCTGCCCGATTTGACAGAGAAGGGGACATTAAAATTGCAACGGATTGATTTTAGATTGCGTATAGGTTTCCGCTAATCGTCGGGGCTAGCCTTCCCGCCAAAATGCTGCACGATCGGAGAGTGAAACAACATTGGCCATTGATTGTCGTTTATTTATTGGTGTCATTTGACACTACAAGTGTTGTTTTGCTGCTATTTAATAATCACAGTGGTTGTGTGTGTAATTCGAGCTTACTCCTTCATTTATTTCTTTTGTCAATTTAAACTTGTGATTTAATTTAAAGAGTAAACAGAACTTAAATATGTAAAATAACAAGCCTCATTATATCTGTGAAGAGGCGAAAAATAAGTGATGAAAATCGTGCATTTAAAGAAAAATGTGAATTAGACTATCTGATCTGCAAAAATAACAATAAAATTTAGTGTATAATTTGTATGCATGTTTTGTCGGTGAATGAGGAATATAATGTGAAATGGCACTATACTACTTTACATAAAGAAAAGTATAAAAAACATATCGGGGAAACAAGAAAAATTATAGTAGCCGAGTATAAAAAAAGCTAATTCATCAAACAAGTATGTTTTCAAAAGTAAGTACAGATAAGGAACAAAGTTTGGCTGTGTCTTACGAAGTTTCTTCCAAAGCAAAGAAAAGCGTTCAAGGGCAGGATTTTAATGAAAAAATGCGCAATTTCAATGGCTCAACGCTTCGTGTAGCCAAAGTTGGCGGAAAAGTTTGAATCTGTAGCATTATCTCACCAAACAGGGGCGCAACAAGTAGATGATATGGGTGAATATGTTTCGAAAAAAATTATGTGACTGCATTTTGGATAGCGAATACTACTCATTATGTTTGGATTAAAGCACTGACCAGACTGATCAGTCAATTATTAATATTTATTCTTAGCATTTTAAAAAAATTTACAATACGGAGGAAATGTTAAATTTGATATCGTTACCCGGAACAACCAAAGGCATAGATATCTATTTTGCTGTCAATAAAACTGTCATAAACTACGGAGGATTTCAAAAATGTTCTTGCATTGTAACTGATGGAGCAAAAGCTATGACTGGAACAGGGACAGGATTCGCGGGACTTCTTAAAGAAAATGGCATTAATTGCCCTTTGTTTCACTGCTTCATACACTAGGAAGCATTATGTGGAAAATATTTGCACCATGAAAGTTGTTGTTAGAATGCCATGAAAGTTGTTGTTAGAATAACAAATTTCATTAGAGACGGAAACAAAGTTTTGACTCATAGAAAATTTCGAGATTTTTTGTGAAATTGACCTATAGAGATTTATTATTACACTACGAAATTAGATGGCTTAGTGCTGAGCGGTGGCTTAAACGCTTTTTTGCTTTACGAAAAGAAATTCCTTTATTTCTAAAAAATGAGATAAAATAAGATACTTCTGAACTGCAAAACTGTATGCAAGATACATTATTCCTGGCTGATCTTACATTTCTAAATGACACAACACATGAAAGAATTAAATTTGAAGTTACAAGGCAAACTACACAATATTGCTAACTTGTACTGATATGTGTGAAGGGTTTTAGAAATAAACTAAAATTGTTCAAAATGTCACTAGAGCAGAATGATTTTTATTTCTTTTTTCCGCATTGCAAAGAACATTACGCAGAAATAGAAAATTTTGAAGGATGTACCTTTAAGGATCACCTGAAATATATTGACAATGTAATTATAGAGTTTGAGCCGCGATTTGCAGATTTTAAGGAATAGAGAGGGATATATCACTTTTCACTCATCCATTAACAATTGCAATTGAAAATGTAAAGACTGATTATCAATTGGAATTATGTGACCTACAACCAGACCCCTTTTACAAGAGCAGGACAGAGTCTGGAATAGATTTCTTTAAGCTCCTTGGCGAGCGTTTCCCCAAATCAATTTTGGCTTAAAAATGGTTTCGATGATGAACAGTACCTACGTTTGTGAAAGCTGCGTATTCCACAATGAATTTTATAAAATCTAAATATAGATCTTCACTGTCAGATGACTCACTTACATACACTTTGCGTCTAGCAACAACTAATATTAATGTTGATATTGAAAGGATTGTAAAAGATAAATTAATGAAGCACTAATACAATTTAATATAACAGTTACATGGTAACTATATTAAATGCTATTAAACCTTTCCTTAAAAAAATGTATTTTTATTTGTGCAACCCTCCCATACGTTTAATAATTTGAATTGTCCCGGGATCGAATGTAGTCCGGACAGCCTTGCTATAGACTACGAATCCACTACCATTTGTAAAGTTTATTAAATACAATTAAAACTCTTTTCTACATAAAGTGAAAACTAAACTTTCATCAATTGAGAAATAAAGTGGCAACTAAACTTTCATCGATAGATAAATAAAGTGACAGTTAAAGTAAAATTATAAAGGACCATTGTGCAACAATTGTGCAATGTGATAATAGGTGTGATTTGACTGCGACACACAAGTAATGTATTTTAGAATTTCTTTAAATCCCTATGATTTGCTTAAAACTTATTGAAGATGATGTATATTAAAGTTCATTACTTAACAATGTTTAAAAATGTTCCTATTTTTCAACAAAGATCATTATGCAGTCACCTAATATTTGCTTGACAAATGAAAAAAAAAAAAAAAAAAAAAAAAAAAAAGAAATATAACTAGAACCAAACTTTTTTGGGGAACCATAAAATAAGAAAGATTCTAGGAATTATTAATCTTGATATTATTACAAAATCATTAACGTTATTTGTATTTGTCTTAAAATATTTCAGACAGATCGGAAATAAGCAGATTTTTGGAAAAAATTGAACAATGTAGGTTATTCTACGTTAAAAACGACATTTCTAAAGGCTAGGTGAATTGGCGACCTTTTGGTGAGATTCTTGGCGGTTTTGCGTCCTTTGGTGATATTCTCGGATAAATTAGCGAGAAATAGATACTTCTAGAAAATTCCATCACTGAAGCTCTTGGGCCTGTATTAAGCAAGATAGCCTAGAACATTCCAGAAGCTTGGCAAAACACGTAGTGTTTCAAGCCAAATCAGATATAATTATCACCACCCGACAAAGAAAAAGTTAGTTAGTAAATAAGATCAATTTTGAATGCTAGTCCATGCAGAGAAACTGTTGTTTGTAAGACGTATTTGTGACTTCTGTGATTGGATGCTGTTTCCTGTTGTTTTAAACTGATTAGAAGCTGTGTAACTCTGATTTCTACAGTTGAAATTTTTTGTAGCCAGTTGAATTAACTACGAATAAAAGTCGCGTGATTTTTAAGTGATTGCTTTATCGATTTTCAATCGACACGAGCCCTGAAGCCCATTACAGCTGATGTCAGAAGTGTGATGGAAAAATTCATGCAATATATCACTAGAAAAATGGATGCAATGAAAAGTCTCCTTAAAAAGTCGGTGGAGCAGATGACAGCTGGACAGAAGGAGATAAAAACAGAGTTGAAAGATATTTTAAGTGTTAAAGAAGAATTCTCCTATATTATTTAGGAGAATATGAATGCAATGGAAGATAAAGTAACTTCAGTTGAAACTAAAGTTTTGGAGATAAAAGAGATATTTGGAAGAAGCATTAGACAATACGAATAAGGAGATTGAAAACTTGAAGAAATAAATGTCAAATAGATATGAGGAACCCAACGGTACATTTATGCCTTTCTTAACCATGATTAAACTCCCAACATTAGATGGAAAAACATCCTGGCAAGTATAAAAGACCCAGTTTACGATGGTAAAGGAAACTAATGGATGGAAACCCCGAATTAAAGCTTTTCACCAAGTGGCTTCTTTAAGATAAGACGTGGAATACACGCTTCCTCAAGATGCTTCCGGAAGAGACAAGGCATGATTTCCAAGCCCTATCGAGTCCTCTTGAGCTGCGTTTTAGAGAAATGTGCAGTAAGGAACATAGCCGACTACAATTAAAATCCCGATATCAAAAAGCAGGTGAAAGTCTGGAAAAATTCGCTGTTGATATTCAGCTCCTTTCCCAACTAAGAGTTTCGGATTGCCCGATTAAAATACGTCAAGACCTGGCTCTCCAAATTTTATCTATAGTGTTTGGTATCCAGGGACACAGAGAGCACTTATAGTCGCCTATGTCAAAGACATCAGATCTGCTTTAGCCTATGCACATACTATAGAGACTACCCAGCAGGCTGCACGTAAGGACCGGATCTCAATATTTTGCAGTCTCTGCTGTTGATTTGTACTTTGATTTCATAAAGTAAATTAAAGATTTCTGGGGGGAAGAAAACGTAGCTTAGAGGTACGTAAGAGTGTCAGAGATATAATAGTTCAGTGTTGGACTTGTTGAGTAACGTATTGGACTTCAAAAGTAATGAACTGCACTTATGTTCAAGAGACAAAGAGGTGATTAAGATGAAATATTCAGATGAATTATCATGGAAATTGTCCAATGGAGGCTGCCGATATTTTTCTAGAGTTGAGAAGAAATATCAATTAGTAAATATTTCGGTGCGCCAAGTTGCTGCTTTGAGATCGAAACCAGACCCATGGAGTAATGGAAGACTTAAAGAAGCCCAAAAGTAAGATCCAGACATAAATTTAATTTTAGAATTGAAGGACTTTTCCAGTATGAGACGAAATTAAATGGACATTCCACATTCAGTCCTGCTATTAAGTAATATGTGGGACTCACTCCATATTAGAAATGGCGTGTTATGCAGGAAGTGGCAATCCAACGACGAACGTAACTTCAAATGGTAGTTTGTTCTTTGAAAGCCAAGAATTTCAGATGTTTTGAAAGAACTGCATAGTAGCACAACTGGAAGTTAACTTGGAGAAATAAAGACTCTACAGAAAATTCGAGAACGCTTCTATTGGACCAAAACAAGACAAGACACACTACCTAAGCGATGCTGTCTTATCCAGACGATCAAAAATTTAATTGGATTTAAATCCAAACATTACTTATGTTGTACATAGATTGTAAATATTTCACTTGTATACTCTTTTCATTATATTTAACCCAGTAATTTGATTGTCATTTATATATAACCCAGAAACTTTTTGTCATTTATATGGTATTTTTTCTTTATTATTATTTTCATTTATTCTCCTTTGTAAATAATTATATATCTACTTGTCTCAATTTTGATGTCAAGCACTTTTTCAGGCGCCAAGGCCCCTGTAAAGTTGTTTTTATTTTTTTTCATTATTTCACGATTCTCAATCTTTCTTCTGAAAGACTACGAGTATCATTTATTGAGAGCGCGGCTTTTGCCCGCTCCCTCTCCCCTTCCTTCTTTCCAGCTCATGACTCCACCCTCCTTTCATCTTTTCTCTAATTCATGATTTTACTACTACAGATGGAAAAGTAAAAGCAGCTCCGCTGCTAATGCTTTGAAGTTGATATGGTCTATTGTTTTATCTGCGAGGTCACTAGCTAATGAAGC
>JAPDSC010038478.1:0-18422 GCA_026290005.1 Latrodectus geometricus
GGAGCGAAATAGATGCTCGGTAATGAAGTGTTACTTAATCACCAAATAAAATGTTACTTCATTACCAATCCTCTCTTTCACTCCATCTCTACATTGTTTCTATGCCACACATTGTTAAAAATTTAAAAAAAATATTGCTGAAATTTTATCCACATAACTATATTACTTAGAGTACTAGTTTTTCACGAAAACTTTGTAGGTTTCGAATTTTATAACATAGATCTTCTCTAAGCTTAGACATGGTTCAGACTGGGATAACTTTTATTTTAAGAATGTCTGATGAAAGCAACTGTTTTTTATAATGAAATTCTATAAATTTAAATACTGATCTTTGTAAAAATATTTAATTTTTATTTTGGACTTTGTTACTTGATAGCTTGACAGTGAAAGATGCTGCACGGACCTTTTTAGAGTTTATTAAGCATTCTTCGGTATTGCTTTTAGGAGAACTTTAACTCTAAAAGACGAAAACGTGACAGTTGCCTAACTATTCATCACTATACCATAAGATAAAGTTAAACAACCTTTTTTATTATTGGAGCCAACATGTCCACCTAAATCATATACAAAACTTTTTCCACACTTTCATTTACAAATAAATATAGATTAATTAAAATAAATTAATTCTTCCTGTCTTTTCCTAAATAAAATTAAAAACTTAATGGGTTGTATTTAACATTAACTATCATAAAATTAAATAATAAAACTTATTATTTATAATTTTCCTATCTTTATTAAATTAATTTTTCTTGTAAATTTTGATTAGATCAGAAATTTTTGCACGGATTTTTGAATTACTCTGTAGTGAAGTATAGTTTACTGAAATAAAATATATATTTGTACAAAAATAAATTTTACTTATAATGTTTTCAACAAATGTAATCTGTATATGTTAAATCAATATTTCAAAAATCTATAGTCAATTCTCTAAAACGACTGAGATTTGAAGATATCTTTTATAATACACCAGAAATTATTAAAGTGCTTAAGAAATATTTTATATTTTATTAACATACATTTTTTTAACATTCTATGCCGTTAAATGTATCAGTGTATTATTTTCTATTCATTACAAAAATAATATGAGTTAAAAACCATATTTATATATTTAATCTCTAATGGAACCTTAGCTATCAAAATTGAATTACATTATTATATACATGATTTAATTAAATTACTTTTTCTAGAATACCTGTTAATTATGAAGAACCAAACGTGTGACACAGGTGATTCCGATGCAATTTGTGAAGAGCCAACACGAATATTCTTCGAAACTCCGGAAGACATGCTCGATCCATTGGCCATTAATCCATCTTTTGTCCCCATTGTTCTGACTCACACTATAATATTTATCATTGGAATTGTTGGCAACACTGTGGTAATAGTGACTTGGGCAGGGTCCAAACCTTCCCGGTAAGTGTCGTTAAATTAATATTAAGAAATGAAACATTTATTAATTCCAAAAGCCTAACCCAACCTTTATGATTTATTAACGCCTAATATTTAACATCCTGCATAAAAGTGGATTTCAACATTTTCTGAAATGATTACAGATTGCAATGATTTGAAAGTGTATCACACATTCGAATTCTTTTTCTTATTTTATTGAATAAATGTACGCGTTACTAGAAATGCACAACATAAAAAAGTGATTAATAATATTCATTTTGTACGAATGCACTGAGGCTGCATTTCATTTTTAACTTTTCGTTTAATTTTCCTGTTAACTTTTTTTTATCACCATACTAAAATAATTAATGTGGAGTCATTATAAGTAGAAATACAAATAAATGGAAGACATGTTTCTCATTATTCAACAGAATCACAGTATATTAAAAATTTTATACAATGATTATGATATTCATAAAAATGTGATTTCCTATAGTTTTTTTTAATAGGTTCAATGAATTATATCTTTAATGAGTTATCTACTTATAAACATTTAACTTATAAAAAAATACCATAAATTAAGAAACCTAATATTTGTTTCTATATCATAAAATATTCAGGTATTTTATATTTATAAACACATTTTCAAACTTAAAAATGCATTATGCCTTTTAAAATAATCCGAATAATAAGAAAATCTATCATATTTCCTAACTGAAAATTATTCTTTGAATATAACAAGAACAGTTTTTATATTAACGAATGCAATTATTTCTAGAAAATAATTCATATTTTTATTTAGGTGAAGGAAAAATCTACTTTTAGAATCTTATTTCTTTAGTTCACACCTTCTAGTTTTATTCTCAGCCATAATTAAGGATTTAAAAGATGTTCTTGTAAAATAATATTTTTCTTTGATTTAAAAATATGATTATTCAATCAAAAAATAGTTTTACATATCATAGCATCAGCTCATCCAATACCAGAATCTTCTTTTACTTTTAACTGGTAAAAAATATGACTATTCTGCTTATTCAAATTATTTTTCGAATTATGTTTAGAAATATAATAGTAATGTCAAATTATGAAATTTACCATTTAGCTGTTTTCAAAAAATTAAAATTATACTAGACTTGTATTATCATCTATATTAATCAAACAAAATACTTGTTTTGTTAAACTTGTAAAAACGTTTTCTTTTACGTAGTTTTCTTAGTAACTGGAAACTTAAAATTTCAAGAATGTTAATTAAATTTAAATTATTTTATAAATATGAGATGAAATATGCGTAAACAAAATATGAATAGGTTTTTTTTTCTAATAGACATTCAATACAACAAATGTTTTGATAAGTAATTTATTTCCTTTATTACATAAACTATTTTAAGTAACTTTTGTTTCAAAAGGGGTTAATATATTTCAATTTTAAACAATATTAAAATAAAAAACAGTTTACTAAATTTAAAAAAAAACAGTTAGGGGTATTCAAATGAAAATTATGTACAATATGTATAATAGTTTTAGATTCTATTTTTTTTATTTTTAATAAAGCTCTAAATGTTTCTCTTAATTATTGGGAATATTTTAAGTGCAGAACTTTGTAATTATATTTGAAGGAATCTGTACTTCCAGCATATCTAATTACAAAATTTTACTCCAGCAGTTTCTTCACTGCTTTAAGTAGCACCCTTTAATATTTTATTTATCAGAAATATTTATGTATCTTAAATATAAATCAGACACTCAACTGAAAGAACTAGTTATTTATTAATAAGAAGCATTTAAATGTTTCATACTTAATATTTAAAGTTTTTAAATTTAGTTGAAAGTTATTTCACTTAAAGACAATTTTGATTCAGGTCTGAGGTAAATCGAAGTTAGGTCTGAATTCTCTTCAAAATGCAAAATAAAATGCTTAAGATATTTAAAGTCATTTAAGTTAAAATTTTCCAAACTGTTCTTTAAAGTATGCATTATATATATATATATATATATATATATATATATATATATATTAACTGCCTTTTATCCTTACTTATGTCTTTAATTTGCTTTTTTAATACCAAGAAGTGTATAGACATATGCCTCATACATAAGAAAATACAAATTTTGGTTTCATTTGACTGTTATGAGAGAAATATTCAAATTTTAAGATATGAAACATTTCCTCAAAAATATTCTTCAAAAGTATTCAAAAATATTTATTGGATAAACTTGATCAAAGTTGATATTTGAACTATTGATTTAATTTTATAAAATAATATATTTAATTGTGTTTAAGTATGAAATTGATATTTTTTTAATTTTTTAACATTTCTATACACAAATATTAAAAAGCAAATATATTTTTCTCAGATTAAAGAATACAAAATATTCTTTGATTTGTTTTACGGATTTATTTTACTTTTTCAATTTTTTTCTTTTAAGGTCCCCAACATGTACATTTCTCGTCAGTTTAGCTGTGGCAGACCTTTTACTGTTGGTTATATACGTTCCTTTAGAAACTCTTGGTTATTTCGTAATAACTTGGGACGCTGGTGGAACGATATGTAAATTGAGCTCCTACGTGGAAATGCTATCTGGAATGGCATCTGTACTCAATCTGACTGCTGTCAGTATTGAAAGGTAATTTTATAAAATAGTAAAATAAAAGTTATTTTAATCTATTTATAGTAAGAAAATACAGAATTACCATAAATTAATAATTAAAAGTTTTATCCCCTTTTATACTTGAGAGCATTTATTATTACAAAAGTTGATAACTAATTGTGATTATAGCAGTTTTTAACTAATGTTTTTGAAAAAATGAAATTATTTGATTTTTTTTAAGGGTATTTTAATACTATCATTGTTATCATGAATTTTAAAGTTTCTTGTTCTTTTTGTAATTTTATCTAAATAAATACAAATATTTACATAAAATTTTACAATAAATAAAAGATAATTATATCAGAAAATATATGTGTTTCAATTTATCTGATGGTTACATAGAATATTTTGCAGAATAAAATGAAATATAATGTACTTTAAGCGCATACAACTATTTAGAAAAAATCCTATATTCAGAAATATATTTTAATATTAAAAATACATTGCTTCTGAAGAAGTATTTTATAAACTCCTCGTTTGAAATCAGTTTAAATTTATAATATGCATTAAACTTTACACAGAGTAAAGAAGCTGTAGAAGTAGTGTACTAGAAATGCATTCTAGGTCTTCGCCTAAAAGAGCTTCCGTATAGTTTATAATTCCATGGAAACAAATTCACTGATTTGAATATTTTGAATGAAAAATATGAAACAAATTATTTGATTTCTTTATTTATGAATTATAAATATGTATCTTTACTTTTAAGTTATTTCAGAAAATTATAAGCAAATTATTTTAAATCATAAATTACAAAATGCTAATATATTAAATAAAAATATATATGAGGCACTTATGATACATTTTTTTAAGTATACCTGGAGAATGAAATATTTAATTATCCTAAAAACTAATAATGTTCAGTGCATTTTATGCAAAAATATATTTTTGAATGTTTTCTCTCGTTTGATATAAATAATAGTTTATTGTTAATTTTATTAACTTTGTTGAATAATATTTGGTGGAGTGTTAAAAGCTGTACGTTTGCCATCATTAATATATTTACCATCATTTGGTTTATATAAATCAAATAAAGAGATGATGAGGTTTAAAAATATAATATAAGTATAAAAATATCCTATTTTAGTTACTTAAAAATATTCTCTTATTTTAACTTCTAATTAAGATATCTTTTGAAATATTCCAACAGACGTGAAAAACTTAATATTTAACTATCCAATTCAAGTCAAATATTTTCAGAGTTACATTTTCTTATGGTTTTATATAATGCTTTATAAATGAAAAATACATTTTAATTAAATTGAAATTTAGAAATATTTGTTAAATATAAATAAAAGTATGTAGATTTAAAAAGTACGAAAAAGCTAATTAAATATTAGTTAATTTCCATGACTATATTAAATTTCTTTGAATGACCTGTACAACCAGCTAATAAAAACTTATAATTTATTTATATCACCCATTGAATGCTAATAATTTTAAAATACATATTAGAGTAATGAATATTTTGATTTCTCAAAAGTAGTCGATTGCCTAAAAGGATTTCGAGTAATCAATAAAGTTAGATGAAATATCATTTTGCTTCTTAAAATGTTTTCAATTATATGTAATGTTCAAAAATTGCTTGCTTTAAATTAAATAGTATTTATTATTGTGTTAGAAATTAATTTCAAAATATGTCTGACTATAATCCAGGATTCATCATAGTTCAACTAAATTATCTTTTAATTAAGTTTATACTTCATTGCATTCGGAAAGACATTTTATAGTCTAGTTAATGGGTTTATAAGATAACAAGGCTGTACTAAAATTTTCATCTATTTAGGTAAATCTGTTTAACTTTTTAAGTATCTGAATAAATTTTATACCTCGTTACAAAATATGTATAATGAAAGCTGGCGCTAAGTGTAAATTACAGATGCTTTTGATGTATCAAGCTAATTAATTCAATGGTTAATTTGCAAATTTTGTGATGTAAATCTCAGGAAAAGATAAAAGTAAATTAAAATTAATTGAAATTTTTGAATTATTTATAAAAGGCATCCTTTCATTTCTAACTCAAAATAATTTCCTAATTGTTTACCTTTCTTTTAATACAATCATCTAAAATTCTAATTTTTATAAAACAATTTGTTCCACACGTATTTATTGTGTAATATGCTAGTTACTTTATAATAATTTTAATTATATTCTTAAAATAATTTCTTTCTTTTCACAGCATATATTTATATTTACCTTTGTGTTTTTCACGTTTTATTTTTCCCATGTTCTTTTTATGAATTAATTTAAAAGTTTACGTAAAATCATTAGGATACATGTTTAAAAGTCTAAATAAAATTACCTACATAAAATTAGATATTAATAAATCTTTGTGGAAACTTAAATTTTTGGAATTTTATTATATTTACGAAAGCGTAAAATTTTGTTGCATTCATAATGCATACACTGACTGAAACTTATGATACAATTTGAATGTTTTGAGGAAAGAATCACTTTTAAGAATTTTAAGAATCACTTGAAATTTTCTGAATATTCAATAAATATTTTGAATGGAATCCCTTCAAAAATTTCTGATATTCTTCAACATAGTGATACTTAGATATACTTATACATACTTAGATATTTATTTATATTACGATATTAGTATCAAATATTGAATTATAAATTGACCAAATTTATTAATAAGAAGGAAATAATAAAGTTAAAAGCCTGAACATGTTTGTTTAAAAATTACTTTCAAAAATTAACCAGAACTTTTAAACATTATGTCTTACTTTGCAAAGATTCTTTAGTAAACTTTATCAATTAAGATTTATTAATAAATTATATCTATAGCGTAACCATTATTTCGCAAAATTATAAACAATTTTTTTACCCTATTTTCATTTTAAATCCTATATTATTTATTTCTCCAGTTATTGGATAAAAAGTAAAATTTAGGAACCATTCTTATCAAATAGAAAAGGAACATGATTTGCCACTGTAACTTTTTTTTGCATACGTCATATAACATGCAGAAAATATATTAAAAGGTATAAATAATTAATTATAAAAACGATTTTAGTTTTATTTCTTGTCACAAATGATTAAAAATATTCTTTATAATGAAAAACATTTATATTGTAATAATTTTGAATACTTATTAATGCTGAATTACTGAATTGGGGAGTTTTACCATATTAAAAAAATACGATAAATAGTTTTAACTCTTATTATTACTTCCGGTTAAGTTTTTTAATTATTTTATATAATAATATTCCATTTAATAACACTCTTAAGGGACATGAATAATATAAACTTCAAAATAGCATTTCAGTGAAACCTGATTTTTAATAATTTTTTGTATTCTGTAAACATTAACTTTTGTTTTTAAGTTTTAATTTCAAGAATTCAAATGCATATTTAGCACTTCTTTGAAGTGATTTTTAAATTTTTAATATTGATTATTTTTTATTAGTCCATCATATATTTTTATTTTCGGATGCTATTTTTTTTAATTTCGAGATTTTTATCATGCAAGTGCAAATATCAGGAAATTCAACAGGAAATGAAAAAAAGTAATCATTCATTGAAAAAACTTAAAAGTTCATACAAAATCAAGTTTAAATAATAAAAAGCTATAACTCATCTTAACTATTTTTAATTTATATATTTTTGTTCTTTTTATTAAATACTTGCCATTTTTTATATTTTTTAAATAAATATATTTATTATTAAAGAATAAAAATTTCTTATTAAATGTCTTTAAATGAAATTAAGAAGTTAGAAATTTCTATAATATATAGTACTTTAAAACCATAATTTTTTATTGTTTTCAATAATATTTTGCATTAAATTTATAAAATAAACAAAATTAAAACATTATACGCTTCAATAAATTTGAGGTATTCAAAAATATTTTATTTTGTCAGAGCTCAAATAAAAAACATAAGAAAATTGTCACAATATTTAACTGAATGATTCTGTTTTGATAAGTTTGCTGAATTACAAAATAGTGAGTTTTAGAAAAACCTTAGAAGGTTTTCCTTGCATATGGATATTTGCAGTGGAATTTAAGCCACTATAAGTCACTTCTTTCTATCAAATTAAACTTCAAGCATATAAAAGAACCAAAGAGCAACAAATTAAATTAAATAAAGCTACATGTTGCCTTAACTATGATATAAGATGAGTAACAGGATATTAATGATGCAACTTTATGATTTCTTATCTGTTTTTTCAGGTCATTCATAATTGTTATGAAGAAATAATGTTAGTATCTAAGAAACATCCTCTAATAGCTTAATGCGATTTAAATCTGCAGAGTTTCAAAAACTGCATTAAACAAAAAGTTTCATAATTATGATGAAATAAAATTGTAAAATTTAGTTCCCTAATTTAAATTCTTAACAATATTAGTCAATCGAATATGAATTCGAAAATATAATAATTGTATTTCTGAAAATAAAGCAAAACGAGTATATCTAGAAAAACTTAAAATTAATAAGTATAAGTCAAGCATATTTGGGAAATATTACAAAAATGAGTAAAAATAATGAGTAGACAAAATTGTTCATTATTGTAATATTTCGTGTATTTTATTTATTTGGATCATTTTGATTTACTTTTCTTAATATTTTTCCAAAAATACTTTGAATTGCATTTGGGATATTTAGAAAGAAATATTTAGTGATTTTTATTTTTATTAAATGTTAAAATAATAAATCTTTTTAAGTGCTCTGCAAGTATAAGATTGAATAAAAATTGTTAAAGTAGATTATTTCAATTTATTTAAGTATATAATTTTTTATAAATTGAAATAAAGTTTTTTGTAATAACCTTTAAAGCTTTTTTTAAGTTATATTTATTCGGTTTAGCAGTATAACTATACAATAAGACAATTTAAGCAATTTAAAAAAAAATTAAGTACTCCACAATTTTAAATTAATAATTATAACTTGATTTCCTTTTAGATTTTTAGTTATTGCATATCCTATTATGGCAAGACGTTATTGTACTGTGAGCACATGCCGTAGAGGACTTTGCATTGTTTGGGGACTGGCTCTCGCATTGGCTCTTCCTGTTTGCTTCACAAAGGTATGTGAACATAATAACTGAAACATATGGTTTTATAGGGAAAAAAATATACGAATATTTGCTTATTTTAAATATTCTTTTATTTTAATTGCATTACAATTTTAAATAAAAACATCAGAAAATATATTTAATATACTAAAAGTACCATGATTAGCAAAAACGAGGAAGTTAATAAGAAATTAATTCCAGAAAATGCTTTTACTAATTCCATTAACAGTAAAAATTGTTTATATTTACGCTTCAGACTCAGATAAAGAGAGTGAGTTCAGAAACCACGAATTTGATGTCACATATATCAAATCAGATATATAATAGTGATGAATTTACAAAAAAACTAAAAGTAAATACTAGTAAATAATATTACTGAAAAAAATACTTTAGAAAACATTTTATAATCTTCATATATTAGATTTTGTAGACTTGACGGAATTCCTTTTAACCTAAAATAAGTGTTGGTTTCTGCACATTTAGATTTATTTTAAAAGTTATTCTTATGAATTTTGCTGTAAATTATGAAAAAAAATTTCCTATTTTACAGCGAAATATATTAACCTTTTATTATTATTATTACTCTATTATTTTAAATTATTAAAATATTATATTTATTATAAATTAGATTACCTTTTATTATTATATTCTATTAAAAATAAGCAATGCTTATAATCAATAAAAAGCTTTGTAAAGTATTACCTTAAAACTATCATGAAAGAAATTTTAAGAATAATTTTATTCAAAATCAGTTTTACATTATCAGGTACAACTTTCACCTTTTAAATGAAAATTGTGTACTCATAGAAAATATTTCACGTTTATATTATGAAATATGAACCACTGTATATAAAAGTTTCACTATATAAGAAGTTAAAATTTATATCTAGTTACAGTGCAGATGTTATATCTGAAATATTTTATAATTTTTTCCTTCTATTAAGGAAACAAATCTAAGAAAAATTCTTATAAATACTTTTCTTCCAATTTGCATTTTCAATAAATTACTTAAAAACAGTCATGTTTCAAAGTCAAAATTTTTTTTTATAAATAGTTCCAACGCAAAAATAAATTTAAAAAATTTTCAACTGTATTTTTTTAAGAAAAGCTATAGTCTCAAATTCTTTCATATGGTTATTTCATACTTTAAGAACTTGAAGAAAAAACTGGTAAGTTTTTACCATCAATTGTTTAGTTTTTATAAAACAGCAAAACCGTGTAAAATATTAAAATCTCTGTTTCTCTAGTGTTCTTTTATTAGATAAATTTTTTTTTTTCAAAACAAAAGTGAAGTTTCATATTTTCATGGGGAATTTAACGCCAAGGTTCTCAAAGTGGCAACAACAAAAAAAATAGAATGAAATTTTATAGTGCTTCTGTTCGGAAATCGTTTTTCTACAGTTCTTCAACCTTTGCTTTAGGCTGTAATAATGTTAGAAACGTGAAACTCTTTTTTTATTCTTTTGAGAAAAGTGTGTTTTTCCTTTTAAAATAACAGAGTATTTTCCGAATCCTTTCATATGAAAAAACAAAGCATGTTCAAATGTGATATTTTTTGTTCGACATGAAACTTCATTTAATGCAATATCGAAGCCTTGCATTTCCTGCGTGTATCATACGGTATTCAAAATTTTATCGAAAAAAATAGTAAACTTTGAATAGAGTGCACTGAAATATATGCTTCGATATGTTTATAAAATGAATATCTCATATAACCTTAATTTAATTTTTCAATTTCAAAACAAATTGCATTCGATTATTTTTTATTTTTATAAAATATATTCATTTTTTATTTATTTTTAGTAGTTATTATATTGGCATTATTTTAATTGACAATTTTCTTTTATGATTTTGTTTTAAAATTAATTAATTGAAAATCTTTAAATTCATTTCAAATTTTTTATTTTGGAGATAAATATTAAAAGTTTTATACAAAATGAATTAAAAAAAATATTTTCCATTTAGCACCATTAGAACAAAAAACAGAATTCGTAAATATGAATATAAAATTTTATAATCACATTAATAAATGTCCTGAAACAGGAAACCTTTGTTTACTAACAAGAATATTATGAACTTTATTGTGATATGATTATGTTTTTCTCATTATAACTTACAAAATATATCCAATGTTTGTGGTTATTAAAATATGTAAATTGCAACTTAAAAATGAAATTTCAGCTTCATCATACTGCAATATTGAAATTGCTTTGTGCTAATTTTTGTGTAGCAACAATTTAATTAATAATTAAGCAGTTCAAAATGATAAAAATAACTATTTAAACAAAATTTAGTTCAGGTCATTTAAAAACTATGTGTACCAATAATACTCTATATATTGTTAAGATTTGTGCAATTTCAATATTTAATTCATTACGCACACACGCATGCACAGATATACTATACATTAGAACTTCGAAACAAATGTCAAGCCACAATTCTTATTCCAACTTACATTCAATATTCTTTACAATATATTATAAAAACTTCAATTCTGACTGAGAATTGCTTTCTTTAACTTTATACAACAATTTAAATCTTCTTAGCATTTATAAGTTTTAATTTTTTTTCGACTTTTGGAAAGAGATCTCTTATGGTTTGAGCATTAATACAAATCTTATAATTTTTTTGCATTATTTGGTTCAGTGACATCAATATACATGTATATACATAATTCAAACAATTCATAGAATATTGAAAAATTCTTGTGGAACTTTAAAAACGTAATTCAGCGAATTTCAGATGATACGTATCACATGGCAATTACTAACTCTAGTATTAAATTTCATAACTTAATTATCATTTGATAAAAATTCTTTCTCTGTTTTTCATAAGTAAAATATAAAATTAATTACTTTTAGTATACCAATAAGTACAGTAATTCTTCACAAAAATATTAAATAAATGTTATAATGCAATTTGATAATGAATTATAAATTTATTCAAAAAAACAAATAAAAATATTTAGCTTTAAAATATTTTTTAATTTTGAACAATTGTATGAAATTTTCAATTATATATAATTTCATCTCCACGGAATATATTAAACAAAGTAAATTTTAACAGATTTTTTAAAAAGAAAGCATTTTATAATTATTTTTTAATCATTCCCATTGAAATCAGCATGTATTTATAAGAAGCTAGAATCAATAATTTAAAAAGAGTGAGTTTCTAATTCTACATTGACAAAATCGATAATATATTAAGTTTAATAGTACATTACTAGATGATAAACGAGAGCAATAAATATGTTTTAAATGATAAAAACAAATTATTAGTGATATTTATTAAGATACTGGTATGTGCAACATAAGCATTTGGAAAATTTTGCCTCTTTAAAAGTAAAGGTAGAAAATATTTTTATACGAAATTTATTTTGTAAATTTTTTAAAAATACGAATAGCTACATTTCATTAACACTTGTTCGAATAATTTAGTTTTCCATAGTAATTTAGTATTTCATATAAGCATTTATAAGTACATATTCATAGATATTATATAAATACTATATACAACATGCTTATATAACGTCTATCTTTTAAAAATTATACATTCTGATAATTCTTTGTAAATTTATCATTTTAAGTAATTTGAAAGGAAATAAATTACCATTTTCTATTAATAAAGATAATTATATTTTCTTTTATCTTTCAATACTTAATGTGCTCTTTTTAATATTACCTCCCTTATTTAATAATTATTCAATATATGATTGAAGCTACTATTTATATTAAATCTATGACACTATGAGACAATAACTGATGTATTTATAACGAAAATGGTAAAAAATATTATATAATATATTAATTTCTTTTACTCAATACTAAATCTATATTTCAATGAAATGTCAAACATTAAAAAGAGAAAATATATTTAATTTAGAAAACTTTTTACAGAAAAATATTACAAATTTTAATTTTCTGTTTTAAATATTACGAATAACTACTTAATATACAAATTCTCAAATCTTATAACTAGAAAATGTTTAAAATTTGTTTTTTTGAGCAATTTGTACACATTAAAAAAATCATAACTTCATCCATTTTTATACGTTTTTTTATTTAAAATACGTACATCTCCTTTCAATCAGCAAATAACTTTATATTCATGTTTTCTCGGAAAAGTTAAAACATTATACGTTCATAAAGATAATAATGAAATGAATTTTCTCATAAAAATAAACGTTAATATGTCTTAAATATATGAATATAGGTAAACACATAATAAGAAAAACTAATTAAGATGAAAATAATTTCCATAAAAGCAATTTCAATATTATTTATGTTCTTACTGATATGAGAAAGTAGATAATATTCTTTCACTTGATAATTATGGAATAAAATGGGAAGAAATATTTGCTCTCTTGATAATCACACACGCTTTTATATTTACAGATTATTAAAAACATTTGTTCTTATTAACTTTATTTTCTTAGTTAGAATAACTTGGTCTTTATAATAGTTATCTCTGTCTTGTCATATTTGTAAATCAACATCATGAAATTTTTCTCTTAAAAAATATTTCTATATTATTTCAATAAAAAGTGATTGTGAGCAATATAAATATTTTATGCATTATGTACAGATATGCATAAATAACAGGGTACTAAAAGGAAATGAATTTAGTAAATAGCTTCCAAAAATCTGCTATAAAAGCTTAATTTGCAAGATTAAATCCAAATTAAATTATACCCAATATAAAATTTTTAATTGAAAATATTTTTTTTACCTTAATATATTCAGTTTTATGTAAACAATAACTCAGACATTAAATAAAACCGAGATTCTCTGAAAACTGGACATCAATAAAAACTAATAATTTGAAAATAAAGTAATCTATGCGATATTTAAAGGTCAATAAATATTAATAATATAAAAATATTCTGAATTTTTGGATGAATTACGTATAAATGAAAGTAATCTTTGTTAAAATCTATCGTTACTAAATTAAAAATATTCTCAAATAAGAAAAAGAAATATTATTTTCAACCTACAATATAAGTACATAAGTAATATTTTGATATTAACAGCTAAAGTTTAATAAAATATCATTTTTTTAAATTAAAAGAAAACTGGCAATTATCATTCCATTAGAGAACAAAAAACACATTTTACAAATCTCTGTGTGTGTGTGTTCACTTTTAAGCAATTACAGTTTTATAGTTTAAAATAGATACAGGAAATACAAAAATTATTTTAAGCAGTTTTAATAAAAACTTAACTTTAATATTATGGGCCTAAATGAAATATTAAATAATATGTATCAAACATACCTTATGTCACTCTCTGATAAGTGATTCAGCAAAATCAAAAATTTTTATTATTATTTTTTGATTTTGATAAAAGCATTGATTCAATCAAAATGAAGGCTTATACTTAAATGATATTATCATATCAACTTGTATTCCAACAGTATTATTGTTATTTTGAATAGAACCACAAAGATTACATGATCTTATATGAAATAATAATAATATGAATTTTAAACTGTCATCTGATCTTACTTCTTAAGAAGATCAGATAGAATTATAGGGACTTAATTCATGAACTCTTGTTCATGAATTAAGTCCTTATAATTCTTGAACTCTTGTTCATGAATTAAGTCTTTAAAATTTTCAAATAATTCATTTTGTAAGACACTAAAACAGAAGAAGTGATGAATCAAAATATTCTTTGGAAAAAGAAATTTACTCATGTCATTTAAGACATTGAAAAATGAATTGTTAAATTATTTAAATTTTATGGATAATTTCTAAACTTTGATGATTATTTTAATGCAGTGCTCTATCAATTTTCTTTTTTTGGCTAACTATTTATGAGTTTATTTTAATAATCCCTTTGACTAAAGACCTGCTTTTTATTAATCACTAGAAATTTTAACATGCAATATACATCAAAATATTGTTCATTAATGTTATTTTTCAATATTTTTATTCATTGTTTCAAATATTACATCATTCATTCATCAAAATATTTTTCCTTGTTGTCTTGCAGTGGTGAAAGTAACCTTTATAGTTCATGAAGAATTTCATTCAATTTGAGATTGAAACGAACTTCTTACATTTAAATACTACTTCCCGTACAACGAAATATTTTTCTAACAGAAATTTACAGTTAATTAAGAATCATAAAATTAAATTTATAAAATAATTTTTAAATGATGAGAAAAAAATATATTTTTAGTTCAGAAACTATGCTAATCACAAAATTAATTTAAAATTAGTATTTATTAAAATTTGAGATTTAATTAATAAAAAGGGTCAGTTTTATTAATAAAACCAAGTTTATGAACTTATTTGTAAGATTAAATATTAAGATCTTTAAATTATTTATGTAATGATTCGTTATTAATATGAATCTTCATTAACAGTGCAATTAGATATTAACTCCATATCTAATCTTACATATAATTTAATAAAAAATCTAAATCAGATTTGATTATTATATTATACTCTGTAATACCAACATTCTGATATTTCAGAATTTCTATGCGTGTGCCTTCGGTAAAATTTCATATATAATTTTACAAGTTACTTAAAAATGTGTCCCACATTTTATTGCTATTTTATTCATTAAATAATCTCCGTCTTCATATTTTTGGTTTAGATGTGATTATATGGCTTGCACCTTATATGTCATATCTAATTTTATAAAAAATTAAAAATTTATTGTAAATATTTTGTAAAAAATATGTAATAAATATTATGGCATGCTTAAATTATACAGTAAATAATATTAATGAATTTTTTACTGTATTTAAAATTTTGATATATCTTATCTATTTTTGATATTTTCATATTATATGTGACTCTATTATCATAATTTATTGTATCTGTATGCATAATGTATTATATCTGTACATAATTTATTGTATTGTGTAAGAATTTTAAAAAATGACACTTTCAACGTTATCGTATTAATTTAATCTATATTGAAATTTATGATTTTATTAATTTTGTTTGCTCTAAATAATGTGGAAGACTATATATACAATATATATATATTCTCCTCATTTAAAAACATTTATATTCTTATGAAAACAATGGAGCAGTTTCAACTATCAAGATTCAAAAGTTGTTCCTGAAGTGCATAAAAGTGAAGCTTTAAGCAGATAAGCCAATTTCAGCATCAGTTAATTTTTGGCTAAAGAGTAGCTGTAGGCATGAAACTTTAAACTACGATCAAATGATCAATTTAAATCCTAAATAGAAACAAAAACATTTCCTCTCAGTATACACAATATAAGTGCATGGAGATATATGGGAGATGTATTAACATTCGACACTTGATATGTTTATCATCGAACTGACAATCTTCCCTTTACAAAACTGGATACTGTTCAAATATCAAATAGGCTTAAAATGAAATTTGACAGTAAAGATATGCATTATAAAATACTTGTCTAGTAATATATTTTATTATAACAAAATAATAAGTATAATGATTTTTATTGTGAGAAAATTTTAAATACTGTAAAATAGTTCTCATCACATTAAAAATTATCATTTGAATGACACTTCAAATATTTTTCTAGTATTACATAGTGATAAATTTGAAATGATTTTTCAACTGTCACAATTAGTCATATAATCTTGTCTAATCAATTAAGCCAATATTTCAATATTCTATAGAAATAGCATTTTCACAATTTGGAAATATAATTAATTCAAATAATATTGATTAACTACTGACTTATTTTTTGTATATTTGTTGAAATACATTTTCATAACAAGAGAAAAATTCGTGGTATAAAAAACTCCTAGAAACTTAAAGATAGCAATTTCTCGATTATTAAGTGAAAATATATGCGTCTAGTAGAAAAACTTTTTCATTACATTCTTTAACACGTAAAAATAAAATGTAAATTGTCCATTAAGTCTGGAATTAACATTATAATTATTGAAGTAATAATACAATGCTATTTAAAATAAATATTTCTCAAAAAGAAAAATTCTATTCAAATATAACATACTCTAATTCCAATTATATCTCTAATTCTAAGTACAACATATTCAAATATACATATTAAAGCTTCTAATTGTGCAATTTTTAATTCCATACAACCGGGGTACATTTCGAAACCACTAAAGGTAGTACAATGAAAATAATTTGTTAAATATAATTATCCTCAAAGAAATGTAAAGACGTAAAATTTAGAAACAGAATGGAGTAATTTTAACCTCAGCTGTGAGAGTCTCGAAGCGAACGTTTATTAAGACTGTGAATTTAAATGAGGCATTTAATACTTTTATGCCTCTAACAAACATAATTGCTTAGCTACTTTGTATAACTATTCAAATACTTCAAGAAATATTAAATACTTAGATTTTCAAATAGTTTTGTTTGTAAATTGCGATTTATATTCATGTGCTCAATAACAGTTAGTTCTATGATGCATATTAAATTGCATTTAAAATGATTGGTAATTAAACATTTTTTCTTAATTTTGGATTTTCAAAATCTAGTTGAGAGAAATGATACTTATGTTATTTTAAGAATTTCAATTCTTGTACGAATAATATAGTTAAATTGTTAATGAACAATTTTTTTTTATTCAAAAATTATTACAAAATATATTTAATATGTTTATTCAGCAAATAATTTATTTTATCACTCCGAAATGAATATATTCCTTTACTAGCATTTATACAGAATTTTATTAAAAAATTAAATTTTATTCCAAACTATTATTAATTTTTCAGGCAATCATTTTTAAAGAAAACTGTAATTCAAATGCGTTTTGTAAAGTTTAAAGCTAATTTTCAAAAGAAATTCAAATAAAAAATTTTATTCATAAATTTAATGGATTCTATTTTTAGTATTTTAATCTTTAATTGCGTATACCATTCAAATTTTAAATGATATCGATATCCAATAAACATTTTATGTTTTTGATTATGTCTGTAATAAAATGTATTACTTTCCAAAAATAAATTCTATGATTAAAAACTCTTTTCGAAAATACCCATTATATCTAATTCATGTTTAATATTTTTCTGGATTCATATACTATTAAAAAAGTGAAAGGCCAACTACATTGAAATATCTTATTAAATATGTATTCTCTTTAATATTTTATTAATATGAGTATATCATTAGCAGAAAATATTGTACACAAAAAATAAATTCAAGTGAATAAAATGCAAGTTTACGTTTCATTCATATTATTTAAAATGTTTTAGAACAAATAAGCAATGCAATACGTATTATTATAGTTAAAATAGTGTCTAAGTACATGTTTTGAAATATATTTGTTACTGAAGTGATATTAATAAAGAAGTGTAATTAATACCTCTTTGCTTAAATTTTTTAAGTGATATAAAAATTAAAACTAAAATGAAATTTTAAGTTTAATATAATTTA
>JAPDSC010038506.1:0-25876 GCA_026290005.1 Latrodectus geometricus
GTTTATTTTTTTACTATGACGAATTTTTCGAGTAGAAAGTTTTCTAATAAACGTAATCTGCTTACACTTGGACGAAGACATTATTAAAATTTACGTCTTTTATGCACAAAATATTAGCATTTAATGAATAGGAAAATATAAAAATAAATTCTTTTGTAAAATTAATGAGAAAATAAAATATTTTTAAATTTTTCTGAAGAAAATTAGCAAATTTTTCTTTAGTACAAAAATTAAAATAAACTTTTTGTTTATTCGCTTTTTAACTTAAACAGAATAATAGAATTGAGAATAGTTTATTGTAAAAAAATTTAATTACATAAAAATTGCAATTTTATTCCAGTTTTTATTTTATATATTTTTAATCATGTTATACGTTACATGTGAAAAATATTTAAATATTTGGAAGCAATTTTAATATATTAAACAAATAAACATTGAGTTAGATTTCTTTCATTGTTAGAGTTATTTATTGAGTGTTTGCTATTTTGGATTGCAAAATGTATGGAAAGTTCCGGGTTGTATCGGAGGCAGAGTTGAACAAAATAAATTTTCAATTTCTGCATGAATGTTTATCGGATTGATTTTAGGGATTTCCCGCGTTTTTCTTTATAAATAATAAATGCGGGAAATCCCTAAATAATTGATGGAAATTTACTTTGCAAAGCAAACTGAGTTGGAAATTTAGATATGAATAGAATTATTTAGATAAATCACACCAGATATTTATGACATAGTCTATTAAATACTCACTGATTTCCTAATTTACTTTCAAACAATATTTTCTCTTCGCAGATAATATACTAGTAATAGTAACTCCTCCAAATTTATTAAGTTTAATTCTTGAATATTTGTCTAAATATTTAAATATTAAATTCAAACTCTTGGTTTACTTCGTCTTACAAAATCAATATGATGAATACACTTCGCTACTTGTTTATAATCTTATTAATCAATGAATTGTTCATTTTTAAATGAAAAAAATTCTCATTACCATTCAAAAATTAGTATTAAATCAGCAAATTAATTTAATGTAACCTCCTTTGCAGAAAGAATCAAATGCTGAAATGTATAAAATGTGAAAGTAAAATATGCGATTTGTACTTGTTACTGACAAATTGTTCATTCATTCAAAATTTCATTGTGACGCCATCTAGGAACAAAATAATTTCATCGTATTAAAGACAATAACTCTGCTTCCAAAAACTTGCACTTAATGCTTCCTTTTCACTATTTCTTTTAAACTGAAGGAAACTGACAAGGTTGTGTGGCAAAATAATCCTATGCAACAAGAATAAAATTAACAAAATATAAAACACTTCGTTGAACACTAAACTTTAACCATCAGTGACACACATGTAGCTATCATTTTACCATGTTCTGCTTACAAGCAATAGGAAAAATGTCAGAAGTTTTCAAATTCGAAAAATAAAAGTTTACAAAGCTATTTCGTAAACAAAAATTTGTTTAATAAATTATGAATCGTTATACAAATTAATCGAATCTTAAAATTGAATATTTCGAAATTTAAAAAAAAGTTTAACTAAGTAGATTTAAAATATATATTTATCTAAATCGTGATTTAATATAATGGTTTGAAATATTCATGTTTTAATCAAGGCACATAAATTAAGTTATCTAAGTTAATTCCTGTATGACAAACAGTGATACAATAATATGTCTACAGCAAAATTATATACACCAAAGAAGTGAAACCATTTTAAAATATATAATAGGTATATTTGGATGCATTTATTCAATTAAGATTCACAATATTGTTATATTTCCAATTAGTTTTTTTAATCAAACATCTAATTGTTTAATGAAATTTTATAACTTCTTTTTCACCGTAATTTCTTTTAAAGTATTAAAATATTGGAATAATTATAACCTAATCATTTAATCTCGTCCCAATCCCCAGATGGTTAGAAACTTAAGCTATGCCAAATATTCCAGGACAGGATTGTATTTGGAAACTTAGTCGGCGTCACTTTGCCTTTATTATTGGATACCTCTTTGTGCACGTTGCTATGGAAACGCGAAAGTATTCTATCGTACCAGCATTTCCCTCTCGCTTGAACTCTTAATGGAAATTTACACCTCTCGTTAAATCGGATCTTGTTCTTAGAGGCAGAAAGTTTTCCCAGAATCAGCCTTTGAAAATTAACTTATTCAAAAGAGCTTAGTTATCTTTTCTTACTCCATTCGTATTAGTTCCTATTTTCCAACACAGAGAAGGTGCCCTAGATCTTAGTCAAGTGACTGCTTAAAAGGCGAGGGTGTCAAACTCATTACGACAGATACTTAACCACTCCCCTAAATGATCTGCTGAGAAGAAATTGCAGATGTGTTCAAAAGAAGCCAAACGATTAGCTTAACTCGAAGGAAATTACGATTTAAGATCTGGCAACATTAAATACTTTGCCATTCAGATGAAGATGGCGGTAATTGAAAATGAAAAGAAACGGTTAATGCCACAAAAGTTCGTAATGTGAAATATTTTCTCAATAAGTTGAAATTTTTGTTGAAAACTTATACATTATTTTATTCTTAGTGATTAATTTTTTCTTATGAATTTATAATATGTATGGAAATTGCGTGAATGGAATTTGGAAATAAATTAAAAGGTAGAATATCCAACGAAACTAATATAATTACTTTTATAATTCAAACTTGAAACTTTATTGATTATACATATATATTAGTTTCAAATTTGGGTGTGTATTTTAAGAAACAAATATTTACAGTTTAAAATTAATTTTTACATATAAAATTTTCTTAAGATTAATAGTTTCTTGCTTAAACTTTCCAAATAATTCAACTTGCCTAGTAAAATTACTTTACGAATTCTTGCATTATCTCTTTAATGATGTTATTTATAAATTATCTAAATTCGGAGACCAAGAAAAACTTAAAATGCCGTTCTAATAGATATATTTATGTAATGACTATAAATGTAACATCAATACATCGTTTCTCAAAAGTCATTATATTCGAACTCGAGACATTTTATTTTGAAATTCGTTGTCTAGCTTTTATAAACTAGTGATAGTTTCCTGATTCCAAAATACAAATCCAAGGTTATATCGTCGAGCTACTCAAGCTTGACTCAGCCTTTTCATCCCTTCAGTAGGTCTATAGATTTGCAAGCATGCTAGGGAACTAAGAAAGAATTGGAGGTTTCAAGTTAGGCTGATTACCTAACTGGGATACGTACTGCGCACCTTAGAGCCCTAGGTCAAGAAAACAGATATGGGCACTGTAGGACTTACCCCCCCCCCGATAAGCAGTCGTTCCAGAGGCCACAAAGTTTTGTTTAGTTTAACTACTATAAAATATTACGTAAAATGAAATGCCAGCAGACTTTTTGTGTTATTTCAACTATTATAAGAATAACATATTGCACAATCTAAATGATATAATTTTACTGAAGAAGATGAACTTTCAGTTTTAGAACAAATAATGTCACACTTTTGAATTATTTTTTTATTTATTAATTGCTATTCAAAAACAATATTATAACAATCGCTAAATATGTTGTTTCTAATCAGAAAAATTACATATTTTATAATTTAAATCAACTTGTGAAATCAAAATATCCACAATGAGGGAAGAAGTTTTGGATATATAACAGATGAAAATTCATTTTCGATAAGAGCAATATATTAGAAAAATTCATTGCCTAAAATTAGTTATTTAATTTTTGAGCACTTTAAAAATTATTTATTTTTTAAAAGAAATTTAAATTACTATATAAGTTATTGAATTTGGTCTTTATGAGATATTATCTTTGCAAACTGATCTTATCTGAACATCTTCAATAATGCAATAATAATGAATTATTATTTTTAATTAAATAAACAAGCAGTTAGAAAGGAATTTTGAGCAAACACAAATGCTTTACAGAATATTAAATATCCTATTAAATCTGTATTAAGTTTGCTGTATTTTCCTTCCATATTCGATATTAATTTAAAATTCGTTCCATCACGAAAAGGCAATATGTTAAACAGATTCTGTGTGGTTCAGTATTTACTGATTATAAAATCTTGTAGTTGATAAACATTTTATTGCACAAGCAAATACTACAAAAATTAATCATAGTTCCTTGTGTATTTAAATTTGTTATTTAGAAAATCTCAGTTGCAACAGTTTAGAATTAAAGTTTTCCAGATAAAAATGAATTTCGCTATCTTTGTCAATAATCAAAATAGGAAATAGTTTTCTTTTTATAAAATTTAAACTAAGTTATTTAGAAATAAACCAGGAAAATAAATTTTAACAGTAATTCCTTTCGCTAGACCAGGGGATAAAGTGTTGAAATACTGTACTACTATTTTATCACATGTAACTTTTTAACAAAACGATTTTTAATATGTTAATCATTTTAGAACACGTAATGTTAAAAAGTTACATTTAAGCATTAATACAATTTGTCTAACAAAATTAATAATTTTAAAAAATTTTCAGTTGTGTTAAAAAATTTTAAATCTTCAAAGTCGTTAAAAATGTTTTCTTTAAATTTTTTAGTGTTTTTAGCCATGTTTAAAAACAAATCGCATCCAAACTGTAATTTGCGGTACCTTACCACTATTATTTTTTAATCTGCATACTATGTATTATGTGTATAACCGAAAATATTAAATTGGAAAGATTTATGCTGGTGTAATGAAAAAATTATTTTTGTTTTTCTTTTCAATAGAAGTGTTGAAAACAAAATACTTAGTAAATACTGTGAAATATATACTTAAGGTATCATTTATTAGTGACTTACATATTATGTTAAACATTTTACATTTATAGAAACCTGGAATAATGAAAAAATTGAATGGAGACGCAAATTTTAACTAAACAAGAGATAAAACACTATATTATGTACTTAAATTATTAAAAATTAGCTTAGGCGATGAAGATTTTTTACAGAAAGCTATATAAAATGGCCCTAAAACAAAAAGAGCTTTCACAGTGATATTATAATCCTCTATACTTACTGAAGACAATCCAAAAGTAAATTATTATAGGGAAGTTAATATATGCCAATCTTTTATTTTATTTTTACTTTTTGAACTATATCATAAAGTTATACAGAGAATAATGACTACTCGATGAAGAAATTCTAAGAGTAAGAAATAAATCATAGCCTCTAAATAATTTCTCTAATTACGACATTCAATTGAACTTAAATGTATTTTTAGTTAGTATAATACATTACTATAATATACGTAAGTAAGCAATAGCACAACACATTGAAATTTAATAACTATTTGTCTCAGAAATAATTTTTCAAAAATATTGTTATAATAAACACTAATTAACCTGAATACAGTAGCTAGATATATATGTGTGTGTTAAATTTTATTCACACTTTATTTTATATCAAAGAAATATTTAATTATAAGATGTAAGTCTTTTTTCATGAACAAAACATGAAATTAAAAATTAATAAAACTTTTTTATACAAGAAATAAATTATACATAGATGAAATTCAAACCACTACAAACATCCATTTTGAGTTGCACTCTGTCAGATTTACATTATGACACGAACATGCGAAAACATTTCCGAATACAACGCCATCAGTTATTAAATTTGTAAATAGACTGTAATATGTAAGACTGTAATGTAAATGAGTAATTATAAAATGTTACGTACTCTTTTTTTTTTCGGATTTGATAATTTTTAATATTGACATGCAAGAATATGTTTTATTTAAATCAAATATGTGATTTAAATACAAAAACAAAATCAATTTTAAAAAATTACAAAAAAAACTAATATTGAAGAAATAATTCCAATTAAATTACCAGCAATGTAGTTATATCTAGCATTTAAATTCATCAACTCTGTAAAATGATAAATTTTTCTTAAGAACATTATTTAGAATTCATTAATTTATATGTAAGGCTTTGTTATTTTCAAGCATGTTTTAGTAGAAGATATATTTGAATATTCACGTGTTGATTTAATTTATATGGAACTTCCTTAGCAAAATTAATGTACCTTTATGAAAAAGATCAAATGAAGATCGATAAATAACGTTTACTAAGTAAATTGTACTCGAGTTATTATTTAACTCCATAATTGTCATGATGTATACAATTTAATATACACTTATTAATTATACAATCATTATATAGCAGAGGTACGATCTAGTCCTTCTATATATTGAGTATTTTATCTCAAACACGATTACACTTAGATCTTAACCAAAAGGTCAAGAAGCGGTTACTCAAACACGATTGTAAGATCTGTTAAAGTGAACATAATACTCACAACAAAAATATTGATGACAGTTAAGTATTTCAAAATTAAATTTTGCCATTAACGCCACCTGTCAGCATTTTATTCTTCATCACTACTAAACTAAAACTAATTTTAAAAAAAATTATGGCTTTTTTTAGTTAATTTAAAGCATTTGTAGAGTATATGTAAATAAACAATAACAAAATATATTTAAAATTAATACTTCTTATTAAAATAATTATTGAGAACTGTTCAGATAAAAATAAGAAATATCGATACTTATAAACAATCACGGATCTTAGAAGAATATTAATTAAATAAAAAAATAATAAAGAGTTATAGGGAGTATTTTAATATTTAATCAAAAATACAATATTTTACACATTTCTACAATTGGATGAACACGTAATCTAATTTTTTTCCATTAAAAATTATTTAACTAAAGCTGAAAGTCTTCAATTACTGAATCCGTAAATTTCACAGTGAATTAACTAAATTATGGTTACGTATTATCTCTTCACTTTTAATTTTATGTGATTATTTCTTTTAATCTGTCTTTGAAGGAAAAAAAATATGCGTTTGACACGTACGACAATCTTTCGAAACAAAAGAGAAGCGAAATAAAATTAACATTCTATTAACAGTGATGTATAATTAGTTAGAAATCCAATAAACTTTGCTTACAAATCGTTAAATTATATTACCCAAATTATCAACATAACACTTACCACTCCAGGGAACATTATTTTTAAACAGGGTAATTCAGCTCATGGCTTCGCATTTAGAAACGAGTATTTAAAAAAGCAATATCTCAACCCTTTTACATCATTTTCTGTTCTAATAAATAATAAAATCAGATACGATTACTTAATTTACTTTACAAAAGCACCGGTTGGATTTCAAGCATCCAGAAAATTGTGAAAAATATATGTGCTTGTTGTTCAGATTCTACTTATCCATTGCAACCTAATGAGTGCATTCAGATTAATAAGATGAAATTTAATTACTTAAAGGAAATTAAGATAAAACGAATATTTCTAATGCTGTTTAGCCAAAAGATTTTCCAGACAAATAGGATAATCGTGTTTAAATTTCATTTACACTTTCACATAGGATGCTATTTTTTACGATCCTTCCTTCTACCTAAATTTTTCAAGAATTTATTTAGTACTTTTGAAGCTAGTGCATAATTATAACATCAATTATTGGGCTTCTATTTTGTAACAAAAATTATTTCATTAATCTATTTAATGTATCAGAATTTTATTTTAATGTAATTCCAATGCTGCCAATTTGAAAGATTCAGTTTATTATTTTTATCACGTAGACTAGGTATTTTTTAAGTTTGAAGGATTGTTTCCAAAATTCATGAGTTATATATTAAAAATCCAAATATTTTAATCTTAAACTAACTATTTTAAAATGTAAATTTACAAACACACTGGGCTTCATTAAGATATGTATATCTATTTTATATAATAGTTAGCCTTTCCTTGAATTATATTTATGTATACTTTTATTTGACAGTAAAAATATTTATTATTTTGAAGGGATTGAAAGCATAATTTATATTTAATTACTTAATTTGTTTATTATTTGAGAAAATGACAAAAAATTAAGTTTGAAATTGAAAATTTTAAATATATTAAACTTATAATAATAACAAAAATTTTATATAATGTTTGTAATTTCTCAAAGTACTTTGAAAGACTTTATCGAAATTCATATTCATCATTAAATATACAAATTTTTAAGTTGGTGTTAGCTGTTACAGAAATTTAAATTTATTAATACAATGTGCTTGATAACAATTAATAACCTTCTATTTTATTCCAAATTTAGCACTAATTTGATAATTTCATTAGATGAAAATCTCTTAAAGTTTTTAAGACCATATATCTTAATTTATTTTAACCTCAAATTATTAATTATTTTTAAGTGATTGCTTACATATTATTGCACATAAATATGACGTACTTAGCACATTCATTCATACCTAGAAATGTCATTCCTAATAATTATCAGATTAATCCATACTACCATACTAAAATCCAATGAATAATTCAAATTTTAATGGTGAACGAAAAGGATTATGTTTCATAGTGAAGTATATAATATCTTAATTCTATGATCATTTACTTAATTACTTAAACATTCATTCATTAAATTATAAAGTGAAATTTGTGGCATAACACTTTTTTCTAGACCAAATTAAGTTATAAAAAGTCAACAAAAGAGTGCAGAAAAAATATAGTGCATTTAATACAGCTTTAATAGGAAGTATGCTTTCTAATTTCAATAAATTCCAATATAATATACTTAAAATTCAATAAATCAGAACAAAGAAATCGATAAAAATTACACAGGAGGGAAGGTTTTGACATTAAACATATAATTTTAAATTGTATTTTATTCTGCATAATGTTTGTAACTTTACAAAAAGATTAGAAAATTGAAAAAATATTTTATTTAGAAATTAATTTATTTAGCTTTATTAAACAAATATGGCTAACTGACATTCCTTAATTTTAAATATTAATTACAAATTAAATAAGAAATAAAAATCAGATTCAAATTACTTTGATTCTAATTATAAGAACTATTGACAAATAAACTGTGAGGGATGATTACTATTACAATTTTCTTCGCATAATATATTTTATTTGCAATCTTCTATATTTGCTATGCATTTGAATAGGTATGCCTAACAATATTAAAATACCAATACTATTCGAATATTCTGTCATGAAAAGTTGGCATTTCAAGAAAGTGAAATGATAAAAAGTTATTTTTAGATTGGATTTTATTGGATATATGTTTAGAAATAAACATTTAAAATTAAAAAAAATATTACAATCATTTCTAAATGCATACACACAACTAAAATCTATTTATCTGCTCAATATGTAAATCTAACAAAGTGGAAAGCTATAAAGTATGAAAACAATACTACAAATTTCATCAAACTTTGAAGCTCAAAAGACATTTTTATGTTTATTCATATATGCATCTATACAGCAAAATTCAAAAAATGTAGCTCTCTAAACTAAAAGAAAAATATAAACCCTCTAAGGTAATTCTGAAAACATTTTAACCAAAGATATGCTTTGTCTTTCTGATAAGCTTTCCTGACGAACTAGATTCCCAAATAAATTGATCTTTACAATCCAGCTCTAGCTGAATCAAAGCAACCCACGAAAGAATGAACACACAAAGCAAGCGAATTCCCAGCACATTTTTCTTTCACCTGTTTAGAAAGGAACTCACTTTTAAGGAATTTGGTCTCTCATCTGAAACTTTTCTTCCTCTGAAAGTTCAGGTGAAGAAGTTTGGTGTAAAGGGAAGTGGGATCGATTATTACTTCTTTTCTCTTCATAACTTTAGGTGATGAATGGAAGTTTTGGGGAGACCTCTGGATTAAGAAGTATGGATTATCTCGCAAAGCGTGACAGATTTGAAATGAATCAAATTTTCTCTCTCAACCGGCCACTTTCTTCCTTCTTTCTCCTTCTTTCTTCTTTTTTTCAAAGTTTTTGATTTATGACGATGTTTGAGACTCGACTCTACTAGATTCTTGACGCGAAAAGAATTAAACAAAGAGTTGATTTTTATTTTTTGCCTCGATACTTATTTTTAGTTGACTTTTAGTATGGAATGAAAAACGTTTCTGAGAGACTTGCTGTGTTTAACAATGATTGTTTTCCAAACTTTTGCAGAAGATTAGTTTTTAAAGAATTTAGTTTCTCCTCTCTGTATATGTTGAAAAATGTGTACTTTTTTCGATTATTTGAAAAGAAGTTTAAGTATTTATTTATTTTTATAAGCTTAAATATATTGATTTAGAACGTGTTCAGGTAATTTTATTTGCCTTTGTACATTTCAAACATGAAACTCAACTCATTTCATTTATTTGTATAGCTTTTGTTTCAAGATATAACTTACTTATTAATTATCTTTCATAATTGTTTTCATAAAAGCATTTAATAATTGTTTTCACATAATATATTAGTTTAAAATTTACACACATTTTTTCGAAGGTTTTGAAATATTATTTAAAGTAGTTTCCATTTGATTAATTTTGAATAAATAACATATAAAAATCAATTAAACAATTTCATTACTGCTATAGTTAAATTTTTAGGCCAAATCAACTGGATAGCAATATTTATTTCTAAATATTTTGTCATCAAAAGTAAATATTTAATAGGATTTTAACTTCTAAATATTGGTTTTCTTAAATTTTGTAGAATTTTATCTTAATCTGGCAATATATTAAATCTAAATTAACATTTATTTTTCCTTATCCAATAACAATTAAATGGTTTTTCAAGTTAACTAAATAAATGGATAAAGGATAGAAATGAAATAATTACTAAAAGATATTTGATACTAGAATGAATCAAATATTTTTTTTTAAACGCTTAAAAATGTAAAAACGTACCTTTCATCACTTAATGCCCCTCACGTGTTTAGAAAATATTGTTATTTATTTAATCGACAAAATATGAAACTGAACTTAAATAAATTATCATATGTAAATGTAAAAAAAAAAAAAAAAAAAAAAAAAAAAAAAAAAAAATTGACCCATAAAAACTTTCTATGTACTTTAAGTTGTATATGAATTGCAATAATATTACATATTATTAATGCATATAATACTTTATTATATTGTATTATTATTGAGTATTATACTGATGTATTATTATTGTGTATTATATTAGTAAAAAAAGAAAAAAATTTCTCCCTTTAAAGCAACAATTTTATTTCAACACATAGTAAATTTCTATTTTTTAATTGATATGTATTGCTTACATATATTGTAAATATTAAATAAAATTGAAATCATAAATAAAATAAAATTTTTATGATTTTATTTTATTTTATTTATGATTTTAATTTTAATGAACTAAATGTAAGAGTCTCCTTAAATATAATGTGTTCGTTGAGGATACATTATCGTTCGTTGTATGCTAATCATAATTATCTTTATTGCATAAATATTTTTAGATGTCTATTCTTCTTATTTTAAAAACAATTCCTGTAAGCAAAATTTTAAAATAATTTATGAAATAAGTATTTTAATATTAAAGTTAAACTCACTTTAAACTAAAATTTTTACGTGTTAATGCTGTATACCTATAAGTTTGAAATTAATAAAGTAAAAGTATGATTAAATGTGATTGTAATTTTATAGTATACATTTAATGCTTAGTTTAATTAAATAACTTATTTCATTTTTAGTATGTTGAACAGTTGCGAAAATGTTAGAAATTTTCTAGTAACTTATACCACAGATTATATTTGTGCTCATAAATCATAGTTAAATTATCTTCATGGATCATTTGATGCTTAATGGTTTGTCCTAGATGAATAAGCAATGATTTTTTAGGCAAACAACTTTCTTCTTCATTCAATGCATAAAAATAATTTATGAACACTAATTACAAAACAATATATATTGTCATTACAATAAAAATTAATGAAAGGTTTTTCAATTACTAATTACTGACTAATTTCTAAATTAAGATGTAACAATAACATTTTAATTTTCTAAAACAATAGCACCAAAATTGAATTATTAATTAAAATATGTTCTGAATAAAATTTTACATTTTCTTTTCATTTCAATAGTTTGAAAAATCGCGCGAAGCTATTTATACTACATAATAGAAATTAATTACATTATAATGTAAGCTAATATTTATTTGATTTTAATTGGAGTTTGAAATATATCTAAATTTAAAACAAATTGTTATATATATTAAAATCTTTATGGCGTTTTGTTTGTCATTTATTTTAAGTCTCTTTGATAAAATTATTAACAATTATTCAATATCCACGATAAGAAATTAAACTATTTGTTTATATAAATTAAGTAGCACATTTATGCCATTTTTATTAATACATTAAATTAAAATTATTTTAATATTTTAATTGTTATTTAATGCTTATTATATAAAAATTATCATAACAATTACTTTCAAGACATTCGTAAATTCGCTTAAAGATTAAAATAAATATTTTAAAATCATATCTTCAAATTTTTTTAAAAATATTTATAAATCATATCTTCAAAATTTAAAAAATAAAACTGCACATCATTCTTTCTCAGAGTACAGCAGAAAGTGGATAATAATATCATTTCGATAAAGCTATTTTTACAGAATTTGTATAGAAGTAACTTCTAAATAATAATTATATTTCTAGATTGAATAATTGCTTAAAAGATATTTTCTACAGGAATAAGCCCTTAAGGACTAAACCAAATTAAAAAAATTCTAATGAATTATATATTAGTTCCAAAGAAAAAATAAAAAAATAAATCATTTCATATTTCTCGATGATTAATAAAATTATATTAAAGCTATATTATTTTTATGGAGGAATAAGCATTTAGATTTATTTAAAGATAAAATAACGCTTATTATTCAAACAAAATGTTTAGATAACTATATCCTATTTGTGCTCATTTACTTTAGAGACAATAATCTTTAATATTTATAAGAAAGTGTTTTTGCATCAATAGAGAAATTTTCTGCTTAGATAATATTTTTTGTTAGATACATTGCTTACGGCCTAGAATAGATATTTTGAATAAGACACTCAAAGGGAGTTGACTCCCAAATGGTTTCTTTATGACCTTGCCCTTTGAAACGTAGAATCCCTTAAGTATCCATATATTACTTCGAAATTGTTTAGGTTTCGTGCATATCTAGGAACAGTGATTGAAAGTTTTATGGTGGCCATCAACTTAACATAGAACTTGATTTTCGTTCCACGATGGCAATACATACGATGATCAAGCAATAAAAAATGTACATAACCTATCCCATTTCAGTTATTTCAAGTTTTATTTCCTTTATCCTAACTTGATGGTAACCTCCCACGGAAGCAGCTTGCAACCGAAAACCAGCTGTTCCATCTTAACTTCCAGTCCTTTCGTTTTCCAATAACATCCGCTTTCCTTTCGCCATTTTCATTTTTTTCTGTTTCTATGATTCCACGCATCTGTTAGATTTTCCTTGCTTTTTCTTTTTATAAGATGTTTGCTTACTTTTTTTTTATCTCCTTTTATAATAAGTATTTTTGTTATCGTAAAACATGGTGCTTAGGACTTTTCCACAAATTCCCTTATTGTTTTATTTTTGGTGGGAAATTGTAATGAAACAAAGTGACACCGAGAGGTTGTTGTTAATGGTGTTTAAGTGCAGGGGAGCGAAAGTAAATCGAAGGTCGCTGGATCATTAATTCTGGTTCCGAATGTTTTGTGTCTTCTTTTTCTGAAGGGGTTTTATAAATAAAAATTGCTTTCTGGAAAGATGCTTCGATTCCTGTCAAGAAGAATGCGCCATAATCTACAGAAGAATCCGTAATTCATCTAGTATTTGTCAATAAATTACAAAAATACTTTTTATCTTAAAAGTTTTTTTTTTTTTTTTTTTTTTAAGTAAAGGAATATAAATTGTAGTTTTTATTATTTGTATTGATGAAAGAAATTTGAAACTGCATTGGTATTTTTTTGGGTGAATTTCTGATACCGATTCTAAACTAATTATTAATCACAAGTAGTTTATTTAATGATAACTACACTTTATTGTTATTTAATTAAGCTCATTACAATTACATATATATAATTGAATAAAGTGAATACCGTAATAATTATTTGTGTAAAGTGGATTTTCATAAATAATTATTTTCATGATGAGAACACCAAACATAATAAACGTACGCATTAACTTTGATATGTAATATGATTTTTATACTATTTAACTGTTACATTATTTTTAAGAGATTGAAAGAGAGAACTAAACATGAATTTATATATAATCGATTTTTTTTTAATTTAAAAGCAAATCTATTAATTCTCAGTATTAGTTATTCTGTAATTAATAATATACAAGAAAATATATATAGAGATCGAAAATCACGTCAGAAGAAAGAATATTATTTGTGATTAAGTAAACCAAATTTTACAAAATATGAAGAGTTTTCATGAATAATGAAATGAAAAGTTTCGTCAATACTTATCATAAGAAAAAAATAACAAAACAATATCTATTTTGTTTCCATAGGCTAAATATTAATACTATCTAATTCATATTTATATAAACATTTAACATTTCATATGTTATACTGCTTTACAATAAAAAAAAAATCAATGAATACTTAGAGAAATCGTGCCTTGTCTATATTTAAATTTCATTATTAATTGGTATTTAGGATTACGTTTTTACAATATAAAAAATATTATTGTCGTTTATTGCATTTCTTTCTTTTGTAATTCATTCGCTTATATAATATAATTAAAATTATATCGTTAGGAATGGTTTTATAAAATATTTGTGGATTTAAAAATAAAAATAATGCATACTTAAATTAGGAAAGATATTATTTTCAAAAATTAATAACAATAAAAAATTTTAACAAGGTTATGAGTAATAAAATATTTTATGTACATAAAATACAATAAACGATACAATAATTTTTTTATAAATAAAAGGTAAAGTATTTTATTTTTAATAATAAAAATATTTGTTCATTAGTCATGATTAGCGATTCCTTTATATAAAAAGATTTAAACAAAAGTCTCTATATGTTTTGTCAAGTTTATATACTTTAACAATTTTATAGACTTGATTTTGAATATATAGTAAATAAAAATTTTGCAAAAAGGAGGAAAACATTTCCTTTTTAAATTGGTAATTATAAAATAATTTATATAAATAAAAATATTAAGAAATAAAATTTCCACAGGATATTTAAAAGTTCTGCATAAAATTCGGTTTAAAGTTTAAACATATTGTAAATTTCAACACGATAAATGGATAAATATTTCTTGTGAATGAAATTTTATATTAAGAAAGGTGCTCAAAAATTGAAATCCAAGATATTTAAAAAAATAAATAAATAAATTCTATGGTATGAATTAATAAATGTTTCTTTAACTTTTATTTCTTGCAAAGTTTTATTTCCATATTTTGACAACACAGTATGAATCCGTGCCTTTGGCTTTAGAAATTAAAGACGTTTGTCTGAGATCATAAATAATAAATGGCGGGAAAATAAAAGATCATCATTTTTCACTCTCCAAAACGACACTGAAGTGACTTGCCGCCCAAATGATGACACTTAAAGCTATATATAATGTTCTGGAAGCAAACCGAAGAAGACAGAGACATTGTGAAGGAAAACAATAACATATTTTTTCAGAGATAGCGGGAAATGCGGACAACATTTATCAAGTCAGTTCACGCATTTGCTCCCACATAATTGCCAAATGTGTTGGGAATTTTTTTAGTCCTGTATATTCGACTTTTAAAACACTTAAAGCTAAGTGAATATTGTTTACTTTTACAGAAATGGGAATGTTTTTAAATGCTAATGAGATGTTTCTAATGATCCAGATGATTTTAACAACACAGTATGTTTCTTATTATTTAATTATAAAAGACATATTTGATGTTTTTTATTCAAAATGATACATTTTATATATATTACAAGATTTTAAACATTAAAATAATTACAGATTTTAAAAATAAAGTGATTATAGTACATTTCTTCGTAAAAATGTATATAACTTTCATAAATCATAAAAAAAATGTCTTCTCCGTTTTATTCTACTTAAAAGTATATCTATGAATATTCATTAAAAAGTTTTCTATTTGGATGTTCACAAAAAAATCAATAAATATTAAAAATATTTTTGATATAAGTATTTGCATGTAATTTGCAACATCAATTCTTATTTTCTATATTACTATTAGAAGTAATATGGAAATAAGATTATTTCTAATAGTAATATAAAAGTATAAAATAATAATCCACATATGAAACTCATGGCTACAATATAATATACAAGTTTTTTTCGATTAATATAGAATTTGCATTATATATTTTTCAATGCATAATGCTACATTTGCTTGAAATCAAAATTCATGATTATTTTCCTTAAATTTATTCGACAGGTTTCTAAAGAGGTTTTGAAATAAATTGAATAATGTGTTGTTAACTGCATTCGATTCAAAATCCCATAAAATAAATTTTGAAGAATTTTCTTATATAGGCTTATTTTTTTTTAATTTTTTTTATTTCATTTATAAGTTACTTCATCGATATAATTTTTTAATTTTATTATCTGTTTCTTTGTGAAGTAAAACTTAAAACAATTTTATTATTTACTTATTTATTGTTTGTAAACGCTAAATCCTTGTTGAATATCATTCATTTTTCCAAGTTCTTTCATAATAATTTAAAGAATCATAATAATTTATTAAAAAGATTTTGATGAAGCTTAAAGTTATTTTAATATAACCAAAAATTCTTAAGAATAATTACAAAAATCATTAAAATTTCCAATACAGCAATGTTTCTCCAACAAATATTGTATCAATTAAGTTGTAAATTGAGCAAATAAAATTGGCTCTTTTTTTAGAAACACAACGAATTGTTTTTCGTCCTTTTCATTCAATTCCTAATACTTGTATTTTATAAACATTCTTTTTTAGAGAACTCTAACTTTAAGAGCCTTTGTAATTTAAAGTATTATCCCAAAAGAATATATATATATCACTTAAAAAATTCTGTAATCTAACAACATTCTGAAATGTAAAATAAAAATGACTGTCTTTAAATTTATTTTGTACTTGATATTCAATGGACTGTTTTCCCAAAAATATGTAAAATTTATCGGTTTCCTTTTAAAGAAATATATATATATATATATATATATATATAAAGTCATACGAAATTTATTATACAAATAAATCCATAAAAATTTATAAAAAAGTGTATATCTAATATCTAAAAATGAAACAATTATAAAAAAGAACAAACACATAGCCTATAAAATAAGACCAAAAAAAATCAAGAAAATAAAACTCTGTGAACTATTAATAATTTTAGGTATTTAAATGTTATTACCGCAATAACAAAAAAATATCTCTCGAATTAAGCAATTTAATAAATTGTATCAAATTTACATCAAAATAGAATTTATAATATAGCTCTATTTTAGGCTCATGGGTTTTTCAAAATATTTTAACTTGGAAAGCATTAGTTTATAAATTAGTTAATAATATTTTCTAAATAATAACGCACCATTTTCCAGTTGTATTTAATAATAATAGTTTGTAACAATTATGTAACAAAGTACATAAAATTATCAATCTAAGGCTACATTTTAGTACAATGAAATACATTTTAATTGAAAACTAACTTAAATAGAAGGCAATTAATATTTAACTGCATGGTAATACTTTTAATTTAGATACTTTTAGTCATTCAGGGTTTATTCTCTACGAATTAATTAAAACAGCTTACTATCTTAATTGTTTATGGGATCAGAGTAAGTGTGAGTGTCATTAACTCTAATGACACTATGTTATCACGCAGAAGCTCATCTACAGACATTTGTAAACAACCTTTAATGTAGACAGCATTTTCTTTAATTATGACTTCCTTTAATCTCTCCTACTTCAAATCTTGAAAAGGTTTGTTACATAGTATCTTTAGAACTTTTTTTATATGGTAATTTAGAAATGCCCCCCAGAAGTTTCAAATTTCCGAGTTTAAAGTTTTACTCCAAAACATGAGATAGCAAATTTTAAGAATAAATCTTTGAGCTGAATTTTGTCAGTTTCTAGGGGAAACTACTAATCTTCATTGTTTTACTGTTTTGAAGGTACTTGGACAAAGATAATGCTTAGAGCTGTGCAAGCTAAATTCTTCTGAAATTGTTATCGATACACATGTGGATGTATGGGATAGATTTAAAATTTTAGATCAATTACTAAAATATTAAAATTTTGACATTTATGTGATGATGATATAGATGATTCTATTGAAATGAAAATAAAAAGAACCATCTTATTTCAATTATTATCAGCAAAAGGACAGCATTTGATAAAGATAAAGATTAATGAAAAAGTTAATCGGTATATGAAAAAATTGATAAAAACTTTCAAAGAAATGTGTGCTCCTAGCGGGAAATTTGTAATTATATTAATTCAAAATCAATTTCTGTTAAGAACCGAAAACTATCGGGGTATTAAGCTTGTCAATTCTATTCAACAGACAGCCTAGCACGTGTAATTTATTCCTAATTATGATTATAAATTTACCCAGCAATCAAAGTGTTATAAATATAGTGTTTCGATATCAACATGTAATAAGGTCTGAATTGAATCAAAAATTGCATTTTATTAAACATTATTTTAACACATCACTCAAATCTTGCGGGAAAATTAAATTTGACACAAAATTGATGATAAACATACTTTAATAGCTATTCTTTCAATAGCTAATTACATAAAGTGTATGGGAGGGAAATTATTGCAGATAACATTAATTACTCTTAAAATGTTCTTAAAAATAGTCGTAACATGTTCACTTGAGAGGACTTATTTATTTTTCGTCTTAGAGCTCACTTCCATATTATGATACATTGCTTAAAACGTTAAAGACTTCAAGGTAAATATTGCTACTGAATGCATTGTTTTTGAAGAACGTTTCTAATTAATGCATCTATAAATTTTGTTTCCTAACTAAATTCACATTTCTAAATTTATTTTATCTATATGGCTAGAAAAATTATAATTGAACATCTATTTTGAAAAGAATTTACCATAAAGTTACGCGCTTATTTCTTTTTTTTTTATTAGAATGTTTAATAAAGAAGAATTTATAAAATTAGTTTCTTGAGTACTATCATCTAATTTTTCTGAATTGCAGACTGCTGTAATTTATCGAAAGTCTATGTTTCATATAAAATGTAATAAATTCTGTGACATCTTAAATCCTTATTAATAAATAAAATAGATTCTTAAATAGAAATCATATTTCAGAATTATTATATAGTATTTACGTACTAAGCATATTAGAAAATTCATGTACAAAAAATTAATTTTAAAGATTATTTTTAATTTAAATCTATATTTATAAAAATATAAATTTTAATGAAAAATATTTTATTGGATGGTAAAAACATGGTACAGTAATACAAATGCATATCTATGATATTTGTTTGTTCTCTAAACTAAACTATATTATATACTTGCCATGTTTAAATGCAATGCGTGTCAATCTTTAATTGTAAATATTGCATTAATTTGCTTAGTTAATTTTTGAAAACTATTCAAGTTCTTAAAATGCTTCCCGTTGTAACTTGAAACTCGATTCATAGTTGTAGGCATTACGAATGATATATTGTTATATATGATTAATAAATCAAAAACTGAACACAAATCTATTGAAGCTGTAAAGTATTTTTTTATCAGAATATATATTAAGTCATTTGTTCATGAAAAGAAAATCAATATTATCAAGCCGACGTATTTTAATTCATATTTTTATTTAAAGTCAAACAAAATATTTGCCAAAATTTCACTTCTGGGTTTGCATAAGTTAAGTCAGTAAACAATTTTGACATAAACAGACTTGTAACAAATTTATGATCTCTGCATCATTCATAACAGTGAATCAATAAAAACACAAGCCTCTTATATGGACAAGAGAGAGGCTTGTGTTTGAGATTGAGAGGCTTGTGTTTGTGTCTTAATATGGACAAGACACAAACACAAGCCTCTCAATTAATTGACTTCGAGGTGGTTTGGTTGGTTAGGACTTCGTTTTCGTTACTGGAAGGCAGTAAATATGAATCTCAGCTTAACTAAAGATCCCTCTTCTCCATTAAAGGTGGCTGGGGCACGTTAAATATGATGTGGTCACAATGTCCTCCAAGTGAAATGATACCTCTGGGAGTGGCTTGTCAAGTATTCGCGGGTTGGTTCTTGCTTCTAAATTACGAAGAGTCCCACCTGACTGTTTCGATCTAACAGATAGAGCTCAACTGACAGAGCTAAGTTCAGGAAAGCATGCTGGCCCAACAACAACAAGCTCCTCAACATAGAGACAGCTTTTAAAGAGTCTACCATAACCTACCTACTAAAGTCGTAGTATAACAGTTAGAAAGTCAATTATTTTTAAGTATTTGGTAATTATTTAAATTAAATTTACATCTTAGGAGATAGGATTCCAATGTTTTGATATCCTGTTTCTCAGATAAAATAATATATTTTTAAATGTTTTTAGTGCAGTCAATTTAATAAGAATTTTGAATCTATACTTTATATAATGATACAATTGCTTATGGTGATCCATGGTCATTTTGACAAAAAATTAGAATTAGAAAATTAATAAATAAATACATCTAAGCTTATTAAACTAAATTTGATTTTAAAAATTTAATTTACTAAACAGATTTAAAATACTTTTTCACGGATATTTGGTGTTCAAAACTCAAAAGTAAACTTTTACTCAATAATGCATTTATGAATATAATAACTGAAGTATTGACACTTACTAAATTAATTTCATATGTCGCAAATAAAATTATATCTGCTTTCATTAATATAAATTACATGTTTTCCTCAGAATTTATTACGAGAAATTCAGTTCAACATTCTTTCTTTTCTCTACATTTAATGCTAATTGAGTAAGGAATTTTTAATGATCTGATTTATTTTATTGATACTACAGTTTAATAAAACTTTTCGTAATGAAAAGATGAAAAAATAACTTGAAAAGATAAAAAAAAAATATTTAAGATAAAAAAAAAATCAGAAAAAAATTTAATTATATTTTAAGGAAAAGATTTTTTTAATTCTTAAAGAAATCACAGTATTATCTTGAGAAATGAAAATAAATCTAAATTGCAGAGAAACTGATAAATCTACACCAATTAAATTAGTCACGTTCTTTTCTCGAAAGCATTTTGGAATTCCTAAATCATCTTCAGAATTTGATTAAAAATATATTTCACTGCTTTTTATAACAAAAAATATAGTATCTTAAATTTCTGTCAGAGATTAAATAAATAAGTATAATGAATGTGATTTAATGTTTATCATTTCTGAAAATGCGTTGAATTTAACAATAGCTTAATTTATAAAGCTTACAAAAGTTTCCTTTGTGAAATTGTCATTTTCTGTCACAATATACACTGAAATAATATTTTTATTAATTCAATTAAATATTAAAGCTTCCTTTAATGAATAATTCAAGTCAGTAACAGTTTGATCCCGCATAATGAATAGCTTGACAGATGAAAGTTGTTTTGACATTCACTGCCTTTGATGTTTTTTGAATGACCCTGCTGATGCATCACAATTTTAAAAACAGAAAAATTTCCCAGACACCACTTGCAACATAATGAACAAAAATCTAACAATCATCTCTCTGCATAACAATAACAGAAAGCAAACACTATCATGCATAATGAATGCAATTTATACTTTGTTTCTCAACATAGATATTGAAAGAAAGTTTTTGACAGCTAAGTAAATATTTTTACAGTAATAATTAGTAAAATTTACAAAAACTATGCGACTTTTTTTGCATTAAAAGGAAGGAAACTAAAGCCCTAATTTCGTTTACTGCAAAAATTTGAAAGGAGAAAATTGAAAATAAAAATATAAATATAAACGTAAAAAAATAATTTAATACGAGTTTCCTTTACTAATATATTTGTTTTGTCTGATATAAATATATAATTTAAATGGAAAAATTATTTTTCTTAATGAATAGCTATATATTGATTAATATAATAATAAAAACAAATAAGTTTTTTATCTCAATAATTATTGATAATTAGATACAAAGAAACTTTTCTACACTCATTCATTTTCCTATCCATTGTTGTAAGTAGTATATCTAATTTTCCTTGTTTGTCAATTTAATATTAAAATAGGTAGTTTAATTGCTTATATATAAAATATAAAACGTACAGCATGGTATAGCATTTAACATTTGCTACATTTTTCACAAAGTAACATTCAAATAAAATATGGTAAGCATTAAATTTAAAGACTCATTAATTTAAAATAATAATATATTCATTTGAAAACACATATATTACTGAATTTATAAACACAGCAGTTACTTTGAAAATGGAACAAATATATCAAATTGCAGATAAGATGAAATTAGTTTCCTATTAATTAATCAAAATAATTTATTTTTATAAAAAAATAGATATCTTTCGGAAATAAGTTTTGAAGGTTCAAGTTGTATTCCTATATCGTCAAATAGTTCTTCATGTATTTTGTAAAAGGATGCTACAAAGACAACTAAATTTTTGAAATTTAATAACAGCCGCCATGATGGCTTATAATGCCTGGATAAAGGGGAGTTTGTTATGAAAGGGACTCCTTTTCTTGACAATATAATATCAGTTACTATGGGAAAATAAAGCAAATAATGTCTTGTCACTTACCTTACGAAACAAAGTAACACAATGTTGAAAAGTTTGTTATTTATGTTTCGTGGATTGCATGAAATAAACTCTATAACAGAAGTGCTCTGTATTTAACGATGGTGACTCAATATTGGTCGATATAGTCACACGTCAAACAAGCGCCTCTATTAGCAGTGCAAATGCCAAAAATCCTGCAAACAGTGAAATAAACTTTTGAACTCAGTGAATATTCTTGAAAAAGCATGTGTTCCAGAAGTCTACCATGAGTACTCAAGATTTGGAAAAATATAATTTTGACAAAGATGCAATCAAATATATTGGCATGTGGAAAAAATATACATAAATTGAAAAATCATTTATAACAATGCTAAATGAAATAAAACATAATATTGTGGAATATGTGGAATTAATTATTTAAGTAACTTCACATTTAAAATAAATGTTATTAATTACCAGATATAAAGATATTAATGCATTATTAAGGTAAAATGTACGATTTACGCATATTATTTTTTAATTTAAAAGCATTTATTAATTAATATATAATAATTTCTCATATTATACTGAGAACAAGAAATATTGTTTTAATTCTACTTTGGGTTTAATTTTTACATGATCATGTTTTACTCATAAGTCAAATGTATTTTTATAAAGATGTAATATAACGTTTTTATTTTGCCACTTTTTTCAAAAAAATCGTCAAATATCATTTCTAAAGAAAATAATGCATAAAATAATCATAAAAACCCTTAATTTCAAGTACATACTAAACAAAAAAATTCTTTTATAAATACGTTGAATGTTCTTCAATTTATTTTCCTTGATTTCTTTAAATAAAAAAATTTAATTAAAAAGATTTGGATTTTTATATTTTAAGTATGATTTTTGAGTAAGTTTGAGTTGAGATTTTTGAGTTGAGAGTAAGTATTTTTGAAATGTAAGCTTAAATTAAAATAAGCATTCCATTATAAATAAAATATTGAGAATAAGGCTAAATAATTTGTATAAATAATTTAAAAATTAAAATATTAAAATCAAACGCTACTTTTTGATGACATTTTCTATAATTTCCTTTTGCTTCAAAATTAAATGTAGGGTATTCATTAGTATCTTCGTTAGGAATATGAACAAAGAATATGTTATCTGTTAAAGTAAATGCAAATATTATTTTTCTTTAAATTATGTATTTATTTACAGTGTGAATTGAAGGAAATAATTAATTTGAAACCCCGTGTTTCATTTTTCACTATATTTTCTTTCAATTTTTCTACGTATATGGACCGATGTATTATTGTGGAAGCACATATGTACAAATTTAGGAGTAATAAGTGACAATTAAAAGAGCATCTGATTAATTACTATCTTCACTGAGAATACTTTAAAATAACTTAAAAATTATGATCACATTAAAATACAAACTAGTTTTATGATCATGAAATTTTTTCAATATCTCTTCCTCATGGAATTCATTTTTTGAAAGATATCAGTGGGGTTTATTCACTCATGTAATCTGGGAAAATCTCATTTACATCAAGGTAAATTCTTATCAACTCTTAATTTATTAACTTAATCATCTTATCAAAATAAGTAATTAAGCGAGCATGATAATTTCTGTTTATCACCTTTCATCCAGCTTCTCTGCAATTGCATCCCTTGTGACGTGCGATTAAGGTTTGGTATTAGAGTCACTATTTTGAGTAATTAATCGTCAAGCTGTCTTAGAGAACTATTTTCCATTCATTATAATCTTTCCATTTCATTAATAAGCTTTAAAATATATTGATTAACCTAATTATGAGAACCACAACATATTTCTTTTATATTTTCAGCAAGTTTTTAATTTCCACTTTATTAATAAACATTTTTTTTTAAATTAAAAAGCTGCAAAATGTTTTTTAAATTAATTTACTATATTGTAGTATAATATACTTTGATTGTTAAGGAAATTTATTATTATGTAATATAATGTAATTAATGATAATGGAAGCCATCTTTAAATTTAGGAATTTTTCTATTGTTTTGATATATTTTTAAATTTAAATTGATAGTTAATTATAATTAATATGCACTTAATATTCAACGTAAGTTTTGCTTAATATTTCATTACATAAAATTAATATTTTAAAATTATACGTATAAAATTTAAATGAAAACTGTTGTTCCCTTTTAGAATCATCTATGTTACTACCTATTTTCGAAAATTTGAGCAAATTAGTATTTTAATCCAAACCATTATTCACTTTCCATGCCCTCAGGTCAGTTGTAGGAGTTCTAAAGAATAACATAAACATTAAAAGTTACGAAAACAAACGGAATTTATTCCTAAGACATTTGGGAGATTGGCGTAATAAATTGCGCCTTACTCACTTTGTTAATTTCCAGATCCAAGTTCGTTAAGGGAAGAACCAAGAATTGGAATCTTTCCATTTTACCATCGCAAATACTAGAATCCACATTTAAGAGCGAACATCCAACTAGAATAACGTTCGGCAGTTGTTGTGAAGATGCATTTCCTGTCGATGCAGATGCTTTCTCTTTAATGGCGATTCAGTACGTGGCGGGAAAATCGGATGACTAATCTGAAGAATCGCTCTGGTAGAGACTTTAACCTTTTAATCTAGAAATCTGTGAGTATAATTCCGCGTTTGGGTTATAGCTGCTAATAGCTTCTGACCATAAAAAGTTTCTGCGTGCCATGAAAAGAAACAGCAAACACAGGCTAGATAAAATGTTTCTTAACAAACAAGACTTAGGAAGAAATAAATTAAATTCTGATAAGGAACCAAAATCAAATTCATCGAATGGGAGAGCGAAAAGGAAGGGCATCTAAAACTCCTCAATTTTATAGCTTTCGAAAGTATATAATTTATTAAACGATTTAAGAGATAAATAATTAATAAACACAAAATTTTCCCTTAATTTTCACTTTTCAAAGCAAAAATACATTTTCAACGACACAAAATAAATATTATGCATTAAAATTATCTTTTTCAAAAAAAATCAAATGATATTATGTTGTTAATGCACAAATTTTTAAATGATACTATCTGAAAATGAACAACTTAGCAGGATCTTATTATATTCAAATTTTAATCAACATTTGATGGTGTTTAAAATAACTTTTCTAATTGTTTTCTTATTACACAAAATAAAAATAATGTGGTTACAAAATTTTCATTGCTGTATAATTTTGACATTTAGTAGAGTAAAACTGGCAATAGATAATTTTTAAATATATTTAAAAAAATCATTTATATATATATATATATATATAAATTTTCATTATTCATTCATTGTAAAATATAATCTAGCAAGCATACCATAGCTTCATTATAATATAACGTTTTGCGTAGTTCGTAATTAAAATTAACAATTTTAGCTTT
>JAPDSC010038510.1:3193-17197 GCA_026290005.1 Latrodectus geometricus
CGTGATCTGTGTCAAAATTCTTAGTATAAAAGGGAATTTAAAATTATCATAAAGAGAATTATTTTTTTTTGTCAAAGAATTGCATTAATTTTTATACAATATTGATTAAATTTTGACAGTACTGAAATACTATGCCATAAGACAAATATATACTTGTATAATATATCAATAACTTAGCATCTAATATTCGTGAACTTTTTTTAAGTTAAACTTGGAAAATTATCAAACTAATTTTTACACGTGGTTTTGGGGATTTGCAGTTTAAATTGGGTAGATTATTTAGAAATTCAAAAGTTTTCTTTAGGACAAAAAGTTTCGTTTATTCTTTTTCAAATTTCCATTTTAAAACTGTACCAAATGCCATTTAGTAGTTTATTATAAGCAATGATACATTTATCATTGAATGGTCATGAATCAGATTTTAAAATAGTTCTTTAAGTTAATAAATAACTTTTAAAATAATGAAACTCGAAAAAAATTAGTTATTATACCATAAACGGCCAATATGTACCTTTCGAAACCTCGATGAGTGATAGTAAAGCGTTTGGTTTTGAAATTTAATCAACATTTAAGGATTATGTGCTGTAAATACTGAATGCATTATAGAGTAACATAAATTAGGCAATAATAGTTTTGTACATTGTTAAACTTTAAATCAATTGTGCTTGAAATTTCTATCTTTTGAACATGATGGGAATCCGATATTTTTAAAATGCGTTTCTCCGTAAGCTGTTGAGTTTTAGATTACTAACTAAAGCATCACATAATAAAAACAAGTCTTACTGTCATTTTATTCTAGTAAAAGAGAAATTTAACACCAAATGTTTGGGAAACGATGGTAAACACTTTGAAGAGCATTTTAATGTTAAAATTTAATCACATAAAAAAGAATTATGTAAATCATAGTATTTGAAAGAAAATTAACTACATGAAATATATTAATTTTATTTTGTTATTTACACTTTAGGTTTTCCTAATTTCAACTTAACATTCTGCTAATATATTTGTTAAAACATTATGTAGAAATTTAAATATCTCTCGCATAATATATTTCCAAATTTCAGTTAGTTTTATAATTAATAAGGCAGTTATTCGCTTTTGATTTCAAATTTATTAATTTTATACAAATATTTCATCCACAATTTTAAATATTGTTTCATTCATCTTTATAAATATTTAAGATTTCTTCCGAAATAATTATTTAAAATAGTTAGAAAAATAATTCCAATATGTAAAGTATAATTACATATTGGAATTACTGAGCTTTTAATCAAAATATTGCATTTTTTTTCATTGTCTTAAAAATTTAATTCAAAGTATATTTTGATAATATATAGATCATATAAAATGATTTCTTACCATAATGTTCAGTTTTTAAAACAAACCAAAGTAGAAAGACCATGAAACTGTGATGAAAAACGTGTAGGAAACTAATTTGCTTTTGCTTTTTCCGAAGAGCAAACAAAATCTGTGACGAAAAATATAGCATAATTTTAAATTCTCAGATTTCATATGTATATATGCGTATATATAAGTATATACAAGAATATGTATATATATATATATATATTGCAGGGAAAGAGCGAAATTGGAAAATGTCGACTTTCACTATATTAACACATACCAAATATCGATTATTTCGATATTTGGTATGTGTAAAAAAATCGATTATTTCATTACATTCTTGAACATTAAGTCACTCACCGATGTATGTCGACAAACATAGATACGTTTTAGTGGAGGTTGAAAAGAGAGAAGCCAGTCAACAAAGGTGAGATTGGCTGTCCCCTCTTTGTTCCGTCTTTGTTTTTGCCAGTCTTCTGCAAGGTTTGATATTACGAGCTACGTTTTCTTAATATTTGTTCCTGTACCCTAATTTATATTGAATGGATACCATAGTGAATCATATTCTTTTTCTTGAAATGTTAGGTGCACTAATTGCGGATTAACGACAGAAGACAATTGTTTTTATTTTTCTAAAGAAAAGTGCTCTAAAGAAGGCTTCTATTAAAGTTAAATTCGACACCCCTTTGGATTACAGACTATTAAAACGTTTTAACGTTTATGATGAAGAGAAGTAAATTTCGCCATTAAAACCGTGAGTAACAAATATACAATATTATGTTACCTATGAGGAATTGTTCAGTATGCTATATAAAATTCAAATTAAATAGAAAAATATTACATATGAAGTTGTAATGTTGTATTTAAATTTATGCAAACAGTGTCAAATAAAAAGTACTCTTTTTATTGCCACGCCATTGGTTTCATAATAAGCATTTTTGTGAAACCAATGGTACATTCTGAGTTAAACTCAATGTGTCTAGTTTATCTGGTAGTTCTTTAGTCAAACAGAGATTGCAAGTATGAGTTCATAATGGTGTATAAAGATCATTTAACTAAGTTTGTCCGGCTGTGATCTGTGAAAACTAAGGGAGTTGAAGAAGTGTATAATGTTTTTCCAATATTTTTTACACCTGGTTCTCCAATAATATTGCAATCAGAAAATGGTAGAGAAGGCAATAGTCAAGTCATATCCGAAATATGCACTTTGTGGCAAGATGTTAAATTAGTTCGTGGAAAACCTCGTCACAGTCAATTAATGTAGAAAGGACCAATCAAGGTATACAGAATATTTTAAATGCATGGATGAATGATAACGATCCAAAAAGAACCTGGTCAAATAGTTTACTCTATGTTCAATTTGCAAAGAATACTACATACGATGAAGAAATACACCGGAGTCCTTATGAAACTTTGTTTAGCGTTAAAACAAAAATTAGTATAACATCGTGTTATTGAGGAATCCAGTAAATCGAAAATATTAATACAAAAGAACATTCGAAGAAATTGCCAATACTTTTGAAACTGAAGAACAACTTCAACAAAATATTAATAATTCTGAAAAAAATTTGAGTGGTGGTCAAATTGAATATAGAAATTAAGCATATTCCAAAGAAAAATATTGAAGAGGATCTGTAATCTACGACGATTTGACATCAAGTTCTAACTGAAACACGCGAGTTAATTTCTAGAAAAAAGCGTAGCCACGAAAAAGATGCTTAAACTACAAGCAAAAAAAAAAAAAAAACTTTTAAGAACTTCACAAAAACAATTTTTTACTGCTGAAACTGAGGATACTCCTCGAATTCAAATCTCTGATGTCGCCTGTGGGACTACACTTAGCCGAAATATGTTAGCGGTTGTTGTTGAAATGGGAAACTCTAACTTCTATAAACTGACAAATAAAACCTCAGTCAGCTTTGTACACGTAATCAGTTCGTAATTTGCATAGGAAAGTTACCTTCCTTAGACGATATTTCTTCTTAGGAAATGTCGGTGAGAAAAGTATCTTCTGCGAATTCGAAAACAATGAGCAAGAGTATACATTCTGTCATCGCAAAAAGAACAGTTCCACGAAAAATGCAACTGTAAAAACAAAGGACACTCGTGCAATTCAAAGTGTCCTAATAGTTTAATTTGTTGCAATAAATAAGATTTTAATCACATAATTAAGTAAGTATTTTTTATTACTATAATTATTTTTCTCACTTAGAATATATTAGAAGTCAGTTTTTTGTTACTATTGTTTTCTTTCCTCGTTTAGAATATTCTGTTTTTTTTTTAAGTTATTGGTCACTCGTCTCAGAAAGAGAAGCGAAAAAGTTAAGTCACCCTTATGATGTTTTATTGTGACCGAAATACGGGGAAGAAAATATAAATCTTCGACTTTTATTTAACATTTACCATGCCCTAACGATCAACATTTGCAGGTGTAAGTCAGAAATAAGTGTATTTAATAAATACTTCGGATACACTTTAAGCGAATATGTGAATGTTGATTTTCATTAGGGAAAGCCAATATTCACCAGATTTTAGTCTTTCATTGTAACATATACATATAAATAAACATTATAAATACTTCATTTATATTGCTTAATGCTGTAAGTGCTATTGACTAGATCTGATTTTGTATATAAACATGCATTGATTTGTATAATATCCATTAAATTCATATATTTTTTTAAAAAATATTAATTTAATTAACTAGTTAACATTTTTTAAAAATATTATTTAAATAAAAAAATCAAAATATATTGTTATAATATTACACATATATATATTTTTGAAATTTCATAGTACATGATTTAATTCTGAATTTTATTAACTAATGTAATTTAAAATAAGATTCATCTGTAAATTAAAATTTTGAGAAAATTTTTCTTTTACCTCAGTTTTCAAAGAAATGAGAAAACAAAAATCAATGGTTAACAGGATTCAAATCGTTTGCCTAAAATGTGTCTTTGTAGATTGATTTTTATTTATTTTTTTTTATTATTTTTATTTTTAGCGAATTCAGGTGCATGGATATCTCAGATTAAAATATAATTTTGAGACCTTCATTACGAGGCCTATTATTTACACTACATTACTTTTCTTGTAGTGTGTAGTAAATAATTAAACAAATTTATTCATGACATTTCTGTTGTTATTTCGAAACAACACAAAATATTAATATTACCGTTTCTAAAAGCTCCGCAATCTTGGTGAGGAGACACAACCAAAAAGTTCTTGAGATTTTCTGCAAATATAAGGCACCAAAATGTAAGTAAAATTCAATTTATTTCACATATATAAATAAATGTAGAAGATAATAACCTACATTATGTAACATATGTAAAAAGTGAAGAAGGAGAACTTCACATTTATATTAACTATGAGCACATACATATTATTCAATTAAATGAAATTTATTACATTTATTAAACGACAACATATTTATATGATTTGATACTCGAAGAATCTCAGTAGAACATTAAATTTGCGACATTAAGAATAAATTTTTTATAATAGACTATAGTTAAAGTTCCTAAATTAAATAATAAAAATAAAATGTATTGTTAATGTAAACTGAAATAAAAAGCAACTAAATAAATGTTCTGAACTAATGATTTGTAAGTTTTTTTGTGTTGGTATTTTAATAAATTAAGCACGATATTTTATTAATTTTGAAGTTCTTAATCAAATTAACATTGATTGATTTGACTAAGATATAATCATATTTTTCACGAAGATATTTCTGAAATTGTATAACAGATTTTGAGAAAGAATTTTTATGTGATTTTAAATTCTTTGAAGATATTTAAAATGTAAGTTCTACATATTTTAAAATGTAAGTGTCGAAACACAAAATCACTCTGTAAATTTTTATAACGTTATTTTCCATAATTTATGCATTTTTCTGCACATGTTTTACTAACACATTTTTATATCAAGTGTAAAAAGGAAAATAAGCTTAGTTCAATTTTGTTACAATTCATCTGTTAACAATTTTAACACAATGTTCCAATGTCAAAGTCTACACTCTTAAAAAAATCGAATGGTTTTCAGCGTTCCTTGAGGAAAAGCTTTATTCTAATTTGTTTATGATCCTAAATATGTTATTTTTGTTATTTAATTGATTGAAAAAGATTTAATTCGAATTAGATTGGTTTCACTGATTTTATATAAGAACTTATTTTAATCCATTAAAATTAGTTGAGTTGTAAGTAGTTATACATTGGAAATATTCTCTATTTTTCAAAAATTCCATTCAAAATTTTTAAAATTGCACATAAAATATGATTAAGTTTTGAAAATGGATGTATAGGATACTCATTCTTAGTGAATCTTGAAAAACTTTTATTTAAATTGTAATTACAAGAAAAGTGTTAAACACAGTTTGCACATTAATCCGGAAAAACTAACTTAATTGATAAATTTATAAATTATTGCAAATTCTATTCGTTAAATTCTTATAAAATAAATATGACATTAAAACTAGGAAGTATTGTATCATCATTATCACACTTTTTAGAATTTTATTAAAAGCTTGATCATAGGTTTTTATTCTTTTCGTTTGTAGAAGAATTTCATTATCAAAGTATACTCTAAATTTTAAATGTTATTTAAATTCAATCAAGATATCAAAATATTGAACTACCATTCAGAAATATTTCAATTTTCCTTTTCTCACTTATTCAAATGAAATTCTATGCAATTTTCAATATTCAAACTGAATTATACACACTTTTCAAATATTCCAATTGAGTTTTATCAACTTAACCACAGTTTCAGACACATTTCAATTTGTATTACAGTAATTGAATAAGAATAAGTTGTATAAATTAATGTAAATACACATTTAGAGTCTGAAAATTCAATCTTTCGTTCTCCTTAAAGTGTGACTAAAATTTTGAATACACTTTAATTTCTGTATTCAATTGTTCAGGAAGTACTAGTCTTTATAGCTTAATGCTATCATAAAAATTAGTTAAGTATTATATCTGAGAACTTAAAAAAATTTCTTAAATTTAGAAGACTCGTTAGTTTTATGTGAATATTATGTTCATGATATTATATATGTGAATATTAGTTTCATGTGAATGTTATATGATGAGAAAGTACTTCACATATGTTTTAGTTACAAAGAATTAAATAATAATTTAAATATTTTGATTATGTGATTTACAAATGAGTTTTATGCGGGAAACAATGATATATTTATGAGGTTCTTACAAAATAAATACGCATATTATTTATTAAAAGTCATAAAAAATATACAAAAATTAAATTAAATTGAAAGAAACCTTTTACAATTTAAAGTGAATAAATACTGTTTTAGTAAACTTACATTTGCATAGTATTCAATATTCATGGAACGTGTGGCATTACATCTCAAATGCCATGTTTCAATTGCAGATAAGATATACTGAAAAATGTGATATGCTTTTTTAATATTTAAATATTACTTAATAAAAAGTAAAAATTTGAAACATTAAGTATTTTCTTATTATTAACTTTAAGAATTGAAATAAGTGGTCTTAAATTTAAAAATAAACAATTTCTGGTTAAAATACAATTTTAGCGGCCTCATCTATTTTTGCGATTAAATTTTAAAATAGTATAACAAAAATTCTCCAAAACATTAACTTTACATAAAATAATTTTAAGTATTGATTTATACAATGTATATTTATACATATTCTATTTTTATTAAATGGAAAGCTTAATTTAAACAATAGTTATATTATAATTTGAAATTCTCTGTTATCAAGTTATGCAATTTATTTATATTTTTTTCTTTGAAAATTAAACTGTAGGAAAAACTATTTTAAAAGAAATGACGTCAGAGCTATGGGTTTTTAATGTATCACATAAAAAATCCTTATTCTGACTATCAATACGTATTATATAAAATAATACATTATTTAATGCAAGATAATTATGTAAATGCCGTGCTTATTTCTGTATAGAAAATGTTCATTAGGTTAAATTTTTAATGTAGATAGTTAGGACTTTGACTTGCTTATTTTGATGAATGAGATATGTATCTGATCCTTTAAATAATAAATATGTAACACATGTTCCATATAAGGAATTTGTATTATCAGATATTGACGTTATAAAAATAATATTTTATTAAATTAAATTTTGTATGTAGAATGTAATTTTTTGAAATAACGGCATTGAAAATCCTCTAAATTTTATCTGAAAGATTTATCCTTTTAAAAGAACATACATTATAAATGCTTATTTATTACATACTTATTTTATTTTTCTTCTACGTAAAACATCTGTAATTTCTTAAAAAATTTAATAAGTGCAAAATTGAAAGCTCAAATGGTAAAATACATTATAATTTATCCACTTATATGGTAAAATACATCGTATGTTGTCATTTTTAAATCAAGTTACATGAGTTCTATAACTATGAATCTTATCTTCATAAGATTTTAATATATAGAGACAGATTGCATTAAGAAAACCTTTTTCCTGTCTCCAAAGCTGTATAAAAAAGTTATTGCTCATTCAAGCTTAGACAGTTTAGTATCCTGCAAATCTGTATAGGTGCAGCAAATCGGCACACAATTATTATTTATAAAGTACAGAAGGCAATTTATGCGTATGAAAAATAACTCTGTACATCAGCTGTATGCTATTTATTAGGTTTTGTCAAAACTTGTATGCAAGAAAAGCAAATAAAAGTCTCTTACTTTAATTATCAATGTTTTGAAGGAAACTTTGCACAATAATAATTCACCTTCGATAATTTTTGATGTGCTAGCTATCGTTTTCTTTTAAATTTGCATCCGTTATAGACAATCTTTGTCAGTTATTTTAAGAAAATATTCTAATCAGCCACAATTGTTCCTGTTTTTTCGAAATCTTTTTCCAACTCGATGGCATATTTGAGGGTTTTTTTTTACTGTGGGTGGTGTTGGCTTGGTTGATAAGGACGTAGTTATCGTTACTGAAATTTAGTGAATTTGAATCCAGGCTTATCCGAGGATCAGCTGTGTACATTAATGGTGATTGGGGCATGTAAAATGTTTCGCGGTCACATAGTCCTCCATGTTCCCATTCCAAATTAATACCCCTGGGGGTGTTAGAAGCCAGGCTTTGGGAATGACGGGCTTCGTATTTCAAAGTTGGAAGACCCAGATGGTGGTGCCATCTATGAGTAAAAGTAGTATTTCCACTCTCGTGAGAGGTCGTGCTGTTCTTTAACGAAGACGCTCTTTTTGACTTCATTCAACCAGTCCTAGACGGGCGGGCTTGTCTTCGCCAAGTGTCATAAATGACAACAACAACAGATATTATTTTTCTGGATTTTACATTGTACACTTTTATATTAACTGTGCTCATGAGGCTTATTTCATATCTATTTTGAATATATTATCCGGAACTAAATATCCTGAATGTATCCTGAATATATTATCAGTGGATAACTAAACCATGTTCTAGTTTCTTAAATCATGATATATTTAATTCATAAATTACACTTACTTATTCCTTATTAATTATACTATATTATAATAAAAATTATACTAACTAATTAATTATAGTAAATTAATCATAGTAAAAATTATACTTATTCATTAAAATTATGCTTACTTATTCCATGATTTTGAGTACCGACACTTTGCGTTGAATCTGGTTAATCTCAAAGTGATCTCCATTAGAAAACAAAACTATAGCTACATGCATGTATGTATTTTGATCAGGATAAAAATGATGTGCATTAATTCTTATTTCACAAGGATACAGTTACAAGGTTATTATCATTATTAAAATGTCAGTTTTCATTGAAAGTTAAGCTTAAATCAATAGTTTTAAGAAATGTAAATATTATCAGTTTTCCTTTTGGTTTGATAAGTTTCCATTTTTGATACTTTCCTGTGATCTAATTGCGGTAGTATAATCCTGCAAACTATCGTAAGTAATTAATGTTAACAAAACCTAATATAACTTGATTGTTCCTTAAAGGAACAATCAAGTTATAAATAGAAAGCTTAATTATAATTTTTTATCTGCTAAAAATGTCATTGGAATTTTTGATTTTTTGATTGTAGTCGGAAAGCAAATCATAATATAAATAACTTCTGGGATTTCTAGAGGCATTTGAAACAAAAATTACTGGCATTTATTGAAATTTAAAAATTTTTTCGACTCAGAATTTTGAAGATTTAAATAATTTAAATAATTTTAATCATAACTTATTTACATAGCAATAAAACATTGAAGTAACTAAAAATGAATTTATCACAAATAAATTGTTATTATCACATTAATATCTCTCTCTCATTTACATAATGACACTTAATTATAATTAGTGAAAGAAATAATTTAATTTTTTGTCACTCTATAGTGTTTAGTACACATATTAAAATGTATCAGTATTTTTTCTTGACTAGACTCTTAACTAAAACTAATTCATTGTGGAAAATTGTGGTCATTAAGGAAATTTACTTGTCAATATACATTGTTTAGAAGAAATTCTATCATAAACTTAGTAGCCTTAGATTTGAAAATAGAACTTCTACTTTCCATGAAATATTGAACAACAATCAAAGAATGATGAGAAATAGTCTTCTTAGTCAAATTCTTGCCAATAGTATTGTTTTGAATGCCGTTGAGCAGCTTTATCTGTCACAGTCTGTTAGCCATTCTGAAGGTCTCGCTAATATTATTTCCTATACAGATCTACCAGGTAAAAAGAACAAGCAAAATTATTTTCCAATCTATTTAAGACAGCTGAATCTTGAGAAAATTAATCCCATTCCAGGAGACGCCGCTCAGATATTTAGGAACGGTAGTAAAAATTATAATGGCTGTACTAGCAGTGGGGCTTACATTACATTTTAAGAACAAAAGAAGAAGCTCTAAAAATTGAAGCTGGACTACTCACGAGTTTTCTGTTCTGAGCTTATTGCCATTAATGAGTGCTAGAGCTACTTAAGTCTGTATCCGACCTAAATGAAATTTGACTCCTATCTAACAGCAAATACTCAATTCCAGACATGGCTAACTGGCATAAAGCGCGGAATTCCGTGAATATAAATATTCTTAAGTATCTCAAATGTTTCTTTTTTCAACTGACACACGTACAGTAGATACCTTTGTATATTGAAATCAAGGTTAATGAAATTACGGACAACTTAGCCAAAGCGGATTCTTCATTGATTTCTCTTTGCTTACTTACTTGAATCTCTTCTCATTTTCTTAGACTGGCCCTGCTGTCATACCACTGGTATTGTTGCTGTCGTCTAGAAAGCTTTTTGATTTCTGTCATAGGGATCACATGATTTTTACACGTGTTTTCTTTGAGATCTTCGTTCTATAACTTTCTCTAAGGGCTCTAAAAATGAGTGATCTATTGAACTAATGATCTGAAGTGATCTATTGAACGTGCTTCTCTTGACCATATTTTATTGTGTCTAGATTTATTCAGGCAGGATCTTTATGATCACACTTGACTAGTTTTTGACATTTCCTCTTTAAGGGTGAAAAAAACTCATGGACTTGATATAATTCCATTGATCTCTGCTAAAATTGTCGTAATAAAAAAGTACATGGGATATTCATCATACCTTTTTATTACGAAGATAGCATCTTTTAGGAGCTGTAAATTTTAGTAGAATATTATTATTAGATAAAAGTAGTAGATTTAGAGTTGTAAATAATTAAATTTGTGTTTGCGTATTTTTAAGTCTAAGCATCGATACAGTATAAAATTCATTTACATTATAAATTTGAAATATTTTCACTTCACCAAAAATTTCTTAGTATTTATTTGTCTTCTCTCTAATAAAGCAATAAAATATGAAAATTCCTTTTTTGTTCTATTTAACCTAACCAATGTAATTAAATTTATACATTTCTAAGATTCAACATAACTATTTAATGAATTAACGGTAGCAAATAATTATTATATGTTCAGAAAATGTAAAATATACATTAATTAAAGAAATATTTTAATATCTGAAAAATTATAGCTGTACTTACGTAATAGCCACAGACAATACTGGTTAGTGACATGATAAAACTATATGTGATTATCACTTTTCTTAGACTAAATGGTTTTCTATTCTTCATTAATGCTGGAATGATAGTTTTGACAAGGGCAACGTAAAGTATCACGACAGAAAAGGTGAGACCTTTCTGTTTGATAAGAACTCGATTTTGAATATCTAAATATAAAATAATCATCAACTCAAAAATGTATCAGTTAGAATATTTTATGATATCCTGGAAATTATATTTGTCCAAAATTAAGTGCTCTTAGATAGTTTGCACAAAATTTGACATAAAAAGTAATAAATTTGACATATACATAAAAAGTTCAATATCTTTTATGTTTATCTATCGAGTAGATTTAATGAAATGTTTGATTTTATAAATAATGTTGAATTAAATGCTATAATGCATACAAATTTATATTATATTAAATTTGGGAGAAATTCATAATAAAAGTCAAGAATTCATACTTCTTGACTTTTGGTTGTCTAGGTAATTGAAAAATAATTTACATTTTTAAGAAATACACTCAAATAAAGTAATCTAACTAATAAAATTTCAATAATAAAAAATGTTAAGACTTGCAATAATTTTGTTTGCATTTTTCCATAAATCGCTATAAAATTTTATAACTATTTTGAAAATGTTCTTAAAAGAAACAAATCAATGTAATATTTTACATTTTTACAATAAAAAATTCAAAATTATGATTATGTTAATTAATTTAAATTATGTTAATTATATATTTCTGGAAAGTGTATTATACACATTTTTAGAAATAAATAATTAACTTATGATCATACATTTTTGTTTTCTTTCTCAGAGCACATTCATGTACCGGAATAAGAAACAAAATTTAATGATTATTAATAAAGCGAAACACTGTTATGACCATATGTTATATATAAATAGCACGTAGCCAGTGATCAATGAAGCCAGTGATCAATGAAGTGAAATTGTTCAGAAAAATGCATTATTAATTTCATTTACTTATTAATATATTTAAGATAAATTATCCTTCAGTTATATTACAACCATTCTCATTTCTGCCATAAAATATAATACATTCAATGGAAACAAAAAAAACCATTTCTTCACATTTATATATTATTCAGAAAGAAAGATGAATATACAATCTATATTTGAAACATCCTTCCAAAATTTTTAAGTATTAAATTTTTGCAATTTACATTGATTAAATTTATTTACTCTAAAAATATATATTAATGAAGTTCAAAAATTTTACAATAATAATAAATTATATTAAAAATCTCAATTCTTACCATCATCAAATAGAAAGCCATGCATAAAAGAATTCCTATTCATGACCTTATTCGTATTTTTCAGCTATGAAAGAAACGTATTTTATATAAAAATGAGTGAACTGTAAGTGTAAATAAATAAATAAATGTAATATAAATTATAATATAAATTAGCTGTTAAGAGAAATTATTTGAATACAGTTTGATATTTTAATTTATTTTTCCATGTTGACCTTTCCTACCAAATTAAAAAAAATTGTAGCCATGTGCGCAAAAGAATCAACAAAAGAAATAATTAAATGCAGAAACAATTAAAATATTTGAAAATCATGACGGAAAACATTATTTTAGTTTTATAAAGCGTGAAATCATTTGGGCATTCAAAATATTCTAATGTAAATTAAAATTGAAATAAATAAATACTTTTCTGTATGAACAAGACAAAACATCAATTTGCATGAAAACAAATAAAGGGTGTTTTTATCCTTTGACTGACTCAAAGTTTCCCATGTGCAATTGTATGGAATCGGACAGAATTATTTAGGTGATTGACAAGTTAATTGTCAAAAGTCAAAGCGTGGATAGAAAAACACGTATTTAAAGCAAGTAAATTACATGATTTTTCGTAGTGAAAATGTCTTGTTTGTTAAAGTATGTGTTACGAAATTCGTGAGAAAATTTCGTCCTCTCTGGTTACCAATGTCTATTTTTCCTGCGCACTTTCTATGTTTCGGGGGGAAGTTTATTACACACACATATATACATATGCTTGTGCCGATTAAGGTTTTGTATCTAAATATGAACATTCTATAAGTTAACACAAGTTTATCGATATTTTTTCAATTTAATTTGAATTGTTTTCTTTCAAATATTAATTAAAAAATGTAATATTGCATTAACGTTCTGAAAAAGGTATAATATTAATTTAACAATTAGGAGCATAAAGTAATGTTCTTAAAATGTCCTCTGCTTACAATAGCTCACTTAATTTCACTTTAAAAATGCTCTTTAGAAATTCAGGATTAATCGGACTACGAAATAAATTATTGCATAATGAACATTTTTTTCAAAAGAATTTAAAGGAGTTTTACATACATGGAAAAATTTATTTGTTTTTATTGTCTTCATACTGAAAAATTTAAAATTTGTCAAAAATAATTTTAAAGAAATGATAAAGTTGTATCTTCAGGAAATACAATTTTACATTTTACATTAAAATAAAAGGATATTTTGATCACTTTCTGTTAACGTGCCAATGTTTCCATTTTAATCATACAAGTACATATGCAAAAACATTTTGTACATATAAACTAATAGTTTTATAAATGTTATCAAAATAAAATTTGAAAGTAGCTAATGATGAGAAAAACTTCATTAAATAATAGAAATTCATAAAATTTGA
>JAPDSC010038520.1:0-11334 GCA_026290005.1 Latrodectus geometricus
ATAAAGGATCGAATTATTAAAATATTTAATGGAAAGTAAAAAAAAAAAGGGCGGAAAGGAATAGCAGATTATAATCGCTGATTATTTTATTGTTTAAATATTATATAATACAACATTAATAATTCACTTTAATGTAATAATAAAATAAACAATTTACAATTAATAATATTTTTAAAATGCTTAAAAAAATAGGAATTGTATATATATGTTGAAGGAATTTGTATTTATGAAGCGATAATCGTTATTTACAATGTCATAAAAAATTAAAAAAATATTTTAATATAATTTATAAGCAACAAGAGAAAATGAATCATAAATTTACAATACATATCCGAAATATCCATACTGCTCTTGGAGGCAATGATGAATGAGCACTTATTTTTAAAAAATGCTGGAATAATTTCTTGGATTCGTTATGAATAGCAATTTGCAGATAGAATATGTAAAGATATATATTCTAAACTAATAGAAAATAAATTTAGAGAAATTAAGGATTCTATAAATGTCAGAGAAATTTAGATATCTTTGAGAAATAGAACATTTTTCAAATGACGAATTAAAAGATTTGGTTCCGCTCAAATTCGAAATTTTTCTGGGTCCACATAACTACTTAATTGAAATCATGCTTCACCAGAAACATTTTTTGTTCTAACTATTGCCAGACAATAATACCCAAAATCACGCAATATAAACGCCTCTTTTGTTTCAAATTTATGCAAAATAAGTTTTTAAAACAAAACAGATCTCTGAATGCATAGTTATTCTGTAATTAAAAAATGACGTTTCTTTACTTTTTTCATTAAATTATTGTAAACCATAAGGAGAGTAAGATAGCTAAACTTAATTAATTAATAAAAATGTTAGAAAATCTCAAAAAATCTCCCTTTTTTGTATTTCGATTGCATGAATTTTTAATGAATAATTACATAGATTATTATGGTAACGTATGATATAAAAATGATATTTAATGACAACAAGGGCTGATTTTTATAAAAAATTTTTTTACTTACAGGTAAACCATGTAGAACCATTTCTGCCACGTTGGGTCCAGGTCCCATGTCATCCCCCACGCTTGCAATGCTTGAGCTCGAGCTGTGATAGGATCGTCTCTGAGGCGATGACCCTTCGTAACTTTGAATAGACAGTCGGCGATTCACCACCTGAAAAGAATTTCTTATTTTGCAAAATGTCTACTACAAAATTATTTTAAAAACAAATCATTTCAATTTCATCCACGAGTGATGATTTTTATTACAACACTAAAACTAAACATTACTAGTTAGACACTTCTTAATGGGCAAAGTAACAATTGAATGTTATTGCAAGACTTAAGGACATCTGACATATTTTGCATTCCAGGGGTGGGGAGAGATTTTTCACAAGCATTCACGCGAATTAATGCTTGAATTAAGAAATCTTAAAATTTACAGTAATACCTACTTGATTTCTCCTTAATGATATTTTCTAGGTCTATTAGTATTTATATGCTTTATTATATACATCTTCAACTTTTTTATATATTTTCAATCATATTTGTAGGTTTTGGAATATCGAGGCATAATTTTGACGATTGTCCTTTGCAAATATCAAAAATCCATATCTATGACCGTGCAATTGTGGTCAACACCTCCTAATAAAACTGGCTATACTAGTTTTAGTACAGCCTGATGTTCTCTGTTGCTTTTTAATATTTCTATTGCATACTTCAGATTTTGAATTTTGCAATATAAATATATATAATATAAAATGAAAGTACTAATCTTTTTTCTTTTTGTTCAATTAGCTCGACAGCCATTTGTAAGAAAGGCGTTCACAAGAACCTCCACTCTCTCGCTCAGCTATTATCAATTAGTAAATCATTAAATAATTCTTCATATAACCGATCCTCCTCACTCTAAGTCCCCCTCTCTGTCTGGTTCCAATAACTTTAAAATCAAAGAAAACAGAAATCAAATGAGACTTGCTTACTTTAAACGACTTATCTTAATGAATTTCGTATATTATTTATCACCTTGAAAAATCTATACAATTCATAATTGCATCATTGGCTCTTCGAGCAATTTTCGTTTAGAGCATTAAGTTTTACAGAAGGATCTTTACTTAAAAAGGGTCAGCTCATAATTTAGTCAGAGTCTAAGTCTCGGCAAACACAAATCTAAGGATTTGTATTTTCCGTTGTTGTAATTTTTGCGTATCTTTTTATTTTAAAAATGTTCTTGGACATTGATCAGCAATGAGGATGTATCCTTTTATTACAGTTCCGCATATCATTTAGGATCTAGACCTTTGAATTCAGAAAAATTTTCATCGTGTACAAATTTCAAATTTTCTATCTCTCGATATTTATAACTGTTGGAAATTTGGTATTTAGCCTATATTTAATTGTTCTCTTGGTTAATAATCAGAGGGATCCTGGCCTAATTGTTTAAATAGAAGCAAATACTGCTAATAAAGCAATTTTTCTTTCAGCAATGATTGCTGTGTTAGCCGTAAGCGAGGAATGTTAGCCATGCACCATAGACAAGAAAAACTGCTTAACAAAATTTATGCTTTACTTTATATTTTAAAAAATTATTTTTTTTTAAATTTAGCAATTTTCTTTAAAGATATTTTTAAAAATATTTTAATCTTTTCATAGAACAAAAATGCGCCGTAACGGAAAATTATATCACAAATAATACACACTTAAAAAATATACCAAAAATTATAAAACATTCTTTTGTAATAAAAATATCAACTGAAAAAAAATGTGATAGCCATATAATAATGTAAAATATTAAAATGTTTTTAATTTTTTTATTTAATCAAAATTTAATTTTTCTACCACAACTGGTGGTACCACAAAAATCTCACTGAAAGAGTTAATATTAAATTAGTTTAAATAAATAAATAAATATATATATATATATATATATATATATATATATATATATATATATATATACAACTATGACCAATATTTAATTTAGAAATTTCTTTCTGAAATTACAGTTATATTTTCACGATCAAAATTCCTTTACGAGCTTTATTTGTAATCAAAAATATCACTTAACATATTACTTAACAATATATAATTTTTGTTTCTTATAATTCTTTTAAAATCAAACTCTATAAGAAAAATGTTTTGAAGATGTTGCACTGACCTTTCCACCGTCGGATCCTGGTGCTGAAGCTCGACCGCTGTCCAGACTAGATAGCGAATGCCTGGAGATGCTGCTTCCTCCGCTGCTGCCCCCAGGACTGTGCCTTCCCGGACTGTTCATGTCAATCCCTTGGTCCTCCAGGGAAGCTTGAGTCCCGCTCATTAGCCTGCCTGAAATACCAATAAATTAAAATAGTAAAATACATAAATATTTCCTAAAATTTTACGATTATACTTAATGTATATCAAAGTAAATTACTATAAAAATATCGCTATACATCAAACCAATATATTATTAGAAATTTTAAAATTCAAATTTAAATTTGCCTGATACAGTCAGAACATAACTTTGTAAAAAGGAAAAATACAAGTTAGACAAGCGTGATTTCCCCCACCCCCAAATTGAAAGCATTTTAGTCAAAAGGTGGAAAAAAAATGAGTTGTCCAAGAAATATACCCTGCATATGCTTGATAAAGACAGAGTTTGAAATCTGTTTACAAAAATCAGTAATGTCAAATGTTTGAGCATAAAAATTTATACTCCACTGAAATATAAATATGAATTTTGAATAAATACAAATCTTACACTTAAACCACGGGAAGATGAGAGTTTTGTCATTAAACTATAGTTTTTTTGCATACAAGGGCTAATTAATTAGACCCGCGAACAATATATATTCCAAACCATTAACCAAAACGTGGATCGTAGCCTAAAGTAGAAATTGAATCGATTGAACAGTTGAACGGAAAATCAGAGCGGTAACTGTACGGTTACTAGCTTGGCATTAACCAAATGGGAAATGAATTGTTGCATTTCTGTTTTCTGAATGCTCATCTATTGGGTTAAGGGTTAGAAGTGTTCCGGTAATTATAAAATATTCTCACAAAATCTTATAACTTTTGTCGGAAAACTGAAAGCGGCGGATATGTCCAAATAACGTGCAATTGCCGTCATTAATGATAGATTCTACACGGTGTGAAAATTTTGTATTTTAGGGAAAATTTAGTATTTTCCATCGCTAAATAATAAAATTTCGTTATTTAAAACAAAAGTATAAGATTCGACCCAGAAAGAAATTGTTAAACATGTAATGAAATTAATAATAAATTTGAGACGATAATGAATTAATATAATAAAATTGATGAGAATTTAATGAATTGCGATTAGCAAATTGAAAAGTGCTTTGAAATAAAGTTTTATTTTATTACATTTTAAGAATGAAAAAAATGATTGTTTTAAATTACCTTTTGAAAGACTCGGTGAGTGACCAGATTCAGAGGGTGTGCTTGGTAAACTATCCGGTTGACTGTGGACGATAACATGAGCTAGATGAATCTGAAATGTTTGAAAAGAAAAAATATAAGGAATAAAGAATTTCTTTATGGTATACAATTCTGGAACAAATAAATTTGTTATGTTAGTTACATTATTTTGACTAAATCTTCAGAAAACGATGCTTACCTGGCCGTTAGAGCCTCCACCAGGAGTCATTTTCCTCATGGATTGCGATTGTTGTAAGGGGGCGCTGTAGAAAGGTTGCGAAAAATTTCCTGAAAAGAAAACACATTAAATCATCTCTTTCAGGCAATTTTAAGCATAGAGTTAATTACTGCAATATTGAGAATAAAGCACACGATTTAAAAACAATAAAATCTGTCATAAAATGACTAAACGGAGTATCTCATTATCAAATAGGATAGACTTTTAAACACTGCAGAGTTACATTATTATTGATCAATTGCTAATATTCTATGCTTCCGCAACGCCAAACTGATAGCTGAATGGTTACAGCCTGTTTTCTTCAATAATAAAATTCATGGAATCGTTTACTGCTTCGGCCAAGGATGTTTGTCGTGATTCGGAATCCATTTTAAAATGTACGTCTCTATCGATTTAGCCATTAGAAGGAAAAGTTACAAAGTGGCAAACAAAATTCCTACATACCACATTTCGTTATGTAGTCATTTTTAGTTATGTCTCAAAAACTCTTATCAATTTGGCACATCAAATAGCATGTTGATGAAACTTCGTATAACATCACAAGTACCTGTCGTCCTCTCGCATCAATAATACATGATGTTGATGACATTTTTCACGATCTGTTTATGTCTAGTCAAGGTATATTCGACAATAATAGTTCGCTAATAATTCAATAACTATGCATTTTGGGAAATACTACTTATATCTTATGTATGCTATACAACTGACTTAGGTCCTTTTGCAAGTCGGACTAATCAGTTTACAAAAATGGCGGACATGTTTTGTATTAGTTTAAATTCCCAGGCTTATACTTAACAAGCCACAAGCACTTTTGAATCTGAGGATTGTTTAAAATAATTTCACTGGAATTCTATAAATAAGCATTTTCAATTTTCGTGAACTCCTAAAAAATCAATTGCGAGATTTGCATAACTTTTTTATGAATTTGAATAAATCTGTTTTGGTAGTTAATTGAAGATAAAGGTTCTATTCCTATTACATTGGATTTACTCTGATCTTTTTCAAGTGTTAATTTCAAGTGTAAGTTTCAACTCTTTCAGATTGGTCGAGTTCTAAGAGTAACAAGAACAAAAAATTCAGTCTGAGCCGAATTCCCCTCAGAATTTTAGGAGTGGAATCAGCTCCTTTTTTTGTCCCAACTTTTCCCAGTACATTGTGTAAATTTTCAAAGGAGTTAAATGCTAAATCGAAATTTACATTCGACATTCTCCTACCCTGCGTAAAGAAATCATGTTACGCAGCATGTCTACACGACATGGTATATATACGGTGGATGCACAATGAATACATTCTTCAAGAGCGAAAGTTTCGCTCCCTTAGAACTAACAATAGAATACATTAGAATTCGTTTCTACGTAAAAATTATTATTCTATAATTATAGTCAAAGATAATTGAATTAAAGTACTATGCAAGAAGCACATCTTCTAAGCATTTCAATTTAATCATAAGCATAATAGATTTAATTTTCTTTTATGCCAGAAAGCAAATTATTCCACTCAGACGGGTTAAAATTCCACTTCAATAAACTAAAACAGCAAATTACTTCAATATTTTAATTTTTTCTTTTTTTTTTTAAATTACTTTTGGAACTATTTTATTTAGAAATATGCTAATTATAGTTAACCAAGTCCTCTCGCACTGGCAAAACTTCATTTAACTAGTCACAACTTTTAAAAATAGTAAAAAAGCGTTTTTAAGAAAACAGCAAAGAAAGAGTGAAATAGGGGAATTTCGCGATAAATAAATTTATTTTAACTAAGCTTATATTTTTGTAGTTTTCTTGCCGTGCACTTATTTTCCAAAGTGATCCTAGACAGATGCTTTTAACTGAAATGAAGTCAAAACACGTGTTTCTTTTAAAAGATGTTAGCTTTCACTGGAACGTAAATGCAAACGCCAGGGGTAGAAAATACTTCAAGAAAATTAAATGAAGAGGAATGGAAGGAAACCTGCAAGACACCATTTACTAAGTTGTTCCAATCTTTTCAGCTAAGTTGTATTCCAATCTTTCTTTTCAATCTTTTTTTTTTACTTTACTTTCAATCAATAGGAGCTAATCTTCGGAGATAAAAAATAACTTTAAAACTTAATCTTAAAAAAAGGCGAGAAGATTTTATAATTTATTTTACATTAATAATATTAAAAAGAATTGATGTATTTGAGTTTATTTCACCTGCCTATTTCCAGTGACTGAATACTCAATTCACAGCTAAATGCCTTATTATTTTGAACAACAGTTAAGTGATGAAAATGATAATTGAGCTCACAAATTCATAACCACACCAATGGAGAGGTGTTTGATTCATGAAATTTTATGCATTTCAACATGATGTCTTTGACTGGATCAGGTATTGTACTTGTAACCTTTCGGACACAAGAATGATTTTTCTTTAAGCTTTTAATCATTGGAAGATGGACTGCACTTAGTATTTTCCAAAATTTTTAATAATTAAAAATAAATTACATATACATAAAACTGGATGTGCTTAGCAAAATTTATTTTAAAAGTACATGCAAAATCTTAATAAATGACATCAAAATTAAAAACTATTTCCTCTACATTTGAAATAAATAAAAGAAAACATCTGCAAACTTAAAAGGATATAAAAGGTTTGAGTGTGCAGTTTTCGTTATTGTGTTGATAAACTAGTTTTAAAAGATTTTGTCGTCTATGAAACTATTCTATTCAACACACAACTTCGGTGAATTCAACTAATATATTTGATAAATACATCCTTAGAAAAATATGGTCTTAACATGATCTCGAAAAAAACAAATAAATAGGGGAAAATGTCTTATTTCATTTTTCCGATAATCACCTATAAGAAAGATGATACTCTGTGATTTTATCGGCTTAACTGATGGAGTCTTCAGCGATATATTTAGGATTGATTAATAAAGGCTTCAAACGACATATCGAGGGAAGCAACGAAATCTTCTTATGACGTCACACTAGCCTGCAGCAGTCTGTAATCAGCTTAGAAAATTTTAGCTTAAGAACCCTTGCTTGAAAGAAAGAAATATATCATCTTCAAAATCTTCACTCGACGTTATGAGGAAAATTCGAAAAGGGGCTTTTATAAGTCATATCGTAAAGGAAAAAAAACTAAGATTTATAAAAATAAAAATTTAAAAGTTTATTATACTTAGAAGATTTTTTAGTTAAATTCGCAATTAAAATGACAAATATTCTTCACATTACGTTATTTCATTCTCGAAATAGCCAAGGAATTTACGATTTCAGTTATTTCATTTGACTGAATCGATAAATGATCTTGTGGAAACTATTCGCATTTTTACTTTAATTTTTCAGCATTATATTACGCATATATTAATAAAACTATAAATGAAAATAAATAATTAACTAGTGCGAGGGAATTATTTGTCCAAATAGCTATTTCTAATTTTGAGGATATTATTTTAAGCAATTCAATTGATTGAGCAAAAATTTTATTTCTTTTAGCAAATATTTATAAAATATACATATATATAAATAAATACATATTTTTAATGCCCTTTTACGGAATAATTTATAGTTTTCCACTGTTTCAGTCGAAAGCAATAAATGATAATCTAAGAAAATGATGTATAAAAAACCATCAAATTAGTTGATAGCCTATTTAAAACAGAGTGCTGAATTTAAAATCAATTTTATGGAATGCTAGGCTGTTAGTAGGTAAAACAAAGATAGACAGAATGTGAACTTCATTAAATATGATTAAAAAATTAAACTTGTTTAGACGTTTCTTTACCAAAATTCAAATGTGAAATTAATTTTCTTCAACTTAAGAAAATTTATCAAGGTGGGAATATTTCATTTATGCACATCAATACAAAATAAAAACAAAATACTAACGCAATAAAATACATTTTTATCTCATATAATTTCTCCAAAAAGTCACAATGATAAGTAATAAAAAACATGCGCAGGTTAAAATAAAAATACAATATTAAATCACATAGTTAATAGTAAATATATGGAATTGATATTTTGGTTAAAAATTTCTCTTTTCATATTTAATAAAAATTTAAATGTAATCGATAAATGTTTCACAATTATTTCGATAAATGTTTCGCAAATGTCAAGTATTGCGGCTGGTCAATGGTTGTTACTTCAACCGTTAGTTACAGATATTTTCCTCCAAATGAAAATTTATTAAACTTTATTTAAATAATGGCAATAAAATTTAAGATTACAAAATTTGACTTCATAGATGGTTCCCTCCTCCAATAAATTATATTCAATAAAAGTTGTCTCGTACAATACGTGTAGGGCAAAAGAAAATTCATTGTTTTGCGACCAAAATTTATTGACTAAAATGGTACAATATAGGATCTCTGTTTTTTTTTCTGCTGGCAATGGGATTTACATTCTAAATAATTTGAGTAACAAATACACGGAACAATTGCAATAATTTCTATAGTAATATTCCTTACATTAAAATAATTAAATCTATAATTGAAAGCAACATACATAAAACATAATTAATTCTGAGCATAAAATTAAAAATGTATGAGAAAATGAAAAACTCATACATGGCACTCATTTCTTAAGTGCTTAAGCGCCTACCAACTGTTAAATAATGAAAACTGGATATTACATTTCCACATGCACATTTTTCGGAGTAGGTAGATGTTTTTCTGGTTTCTTTTCTTGCTCTATGAGAGTGTGGGCTACAATCTTAGAAAAATCATTTTATCAATGAGACTAGCTATATGTTTTAGGGAATAAAGGGGTCAAGACGGTATAGGATAGAAATGTAATATCTACAACACCTCAAAACTTAAACAACTATTACAATACTATTTCATAATAGATCAATCTGATCCATCTCACCTACTCAGTGCACTTATAATATATTTGGTTGGAAATGTAAGAATCTTTAATACTTTAACTCAAGGCTCGCAAAATACAAGGAGATTATGCTACTTGTAAATCTTTAAAAAAATATGAAATACACACAAAAATAAAATTCTACACTTTGAAAGAGTTTCTAACGGACAGTTAACTTTCAGAGTTTTCCTCATATATATACATATTATAATGCACCACTCAGCATAAAGCCTAACAATTTAAAGCTGCTGCATGATTCTTAAACAACCAACACATCTTGAAGTTCAAGATGACTTTTCATTGATAATAAACCATATTCACATGCTAGATTGAAGATGTGTCACGCGTCTTGACCCAAGAAACCAGTCACGTGTCGTGAACCAGAAAGGCTTGTGTCGAACTTGTTTACTAACATGCTTATTTGACTTTATTTAACCCCGATGCTATTTTATAAATTACAGATATTAAATTCTACAGACCATCAAAACCGAATAGAGGTACTTCATTCCCCAAAACATTGCTGAAACGAAAGTAACACAATCAAAGAAGAACATTTTTTTTACCGACAAACAAAAATGAAGAAAATACCGATTTCATCATAAACGCTGGTCTCTTAAAGTACTTTTAAAGAGAAGAAAGGAAAAGTCTTTTTTACTCCCCTCCCATATAAATAAGCTGCCGATTGGAATTTTCTTCTCCCGATGAGCTAAATAAGGAAGATGCAGGAGCACTTGATGTGCGAAGAAGAGAGCTCGCCAGAATCAAGGTCTGTGGAGGATGCTTGAAGTGTTTTATGACGTCGCATTTCCTGAATTCCGGCTCTTCTCATTATGGCCATGAATCTGGACGCAAGCGAGGCCGGCCCAGCAAATGGCTTTTATGGAACCATTCCGCAATAAGTACCCTCTTTAATGGGATGGTTACAAGATCTTACAATGTTTATCTAAAGAAGAGCGTTTTTAGGTGCATTGTGGCTCTCAATTTTTGGAGCAATAGACTTTGTTTTAGTTGGATAATACTTTATTTTTATCCGTTAATTTGTGTTAAAAAGGAAAAAACTATCAATGTTTTTCAAGAAGAGAAATATTATAAAATAATATATACACACATTTAATTGCAATAAAGTATTGCAATATTACATTATTTTTAACTGCAGTTCTAGATGAATATCTAGCAAGTTAAATGTGAATTTAACTAACATAGCAATGTCAATTAAATTCATAAAAGTTCTTAAACTATTCTAAATGAGAATTTAAAGTACTTGGACAGATAACCTAGTCTAAATTTCCGAATAGTATTAAATATGTGATCATTAAAAAATCCGATTTTCATTAGTTAGTTGTAGTATCGATATGCGTGTGTGCACAATAATACCCAACAATGTATTTTAAATCAATTTATCTTTTTTCTAAAAATTCCCATTAAAGGCAGTAAAAAAATGTCACCAGTTTTGGCGATGAAATGAAAATTTTGTAAATATATTTTATCCTCAAAATCGATTTTATAATTTCTTTCTAGTTTGTAATTCTAGATTTTATTTCTCTTAACATATATTTTAAAACAGTCCTGCAAAATAATGTTGAACAATTTGAGGGGCTAAAGGTAACCAATCTTTAATCTTAAGAGTGTTAAAAATTAGCTACAATAATAAACATTAAGAATTAAGCCTATTTAAATACATCTAAGTTATGTTAATAACATAATTTAATTTTGGATCTCTCTCTCTCTCACACAAACACACTTAATTAACATTTATTGAATTTTAAGAATAGACAAGTAAAGTACAAAATAAAAGAGAAGTACCAACTAATATATATATATATATATATATATATATATATATATATATATATATA
>JAPDSC010038523.1:0-18353 GCA_026290005.1 Latrodectus geometricus
CACAATTTAAAATTTGTTTTTTATGCAAAATTTGTTTTAAGAGTTTTTTTTTTTTTTTACTTTTCCGCATATTAACTAATTTCAATGATATACTTCATTTTTTTAATCTATTTATTTATTATTTTTACACAAATTGTTAAACTTCAATTATATTAAAATTTTACTCGTATTTTATTTTTTATTTTTATAAAATTGCAATTATATGAGATATGTATTGAAGCATTCAAAACTAATCATCTGGAAAGCGATTAACGAAATCTTTATATTGTTTCCAGTTTCAGCCTTCAAATAGATCTTTCTATCCACTCATCACCACAAAATGGGACAAAGCTCCTCCCTTTAAACCACTGTAAACTACCCGACAATCTATCTTTTGTCTCTTCAAAAACCTTCAGACAAGAGGGTTGGGAAATGGAAGGAAGGGTATTTGAGGTGACCGAAACTCTCCTTTACTTTCACGAATCCAAAAAGTGAAAGGAACTCCACGTATAAAATAAAAATTTTCCGTAGTTTTTTGAGAAAGAAGAAAAAGAGTAGAAACCTCAACTCGTCGAAAGAGTGAAGGGAAAAAAACTCCCCAAAACTCTCAACACTTCTCTAATCACCGCTAAGTGATGCCTGACCTAAAAAATGTCTCTCTGAAATCTTCACGGATAGACAGAAGAATGGAAGGAAGATTAAAGAAAAAAGGAATGGTACAAAAGGCAAGGGGGGAAGGAAAATCCCCTGGAAACAATTTTTCTTCAACTCTTTCACACTTCCAATTTCTCTTGACAAAAGTAAACGGGATAAGGAAGAGAGAAAAAAATTACCGGAGTTTTGTAGTCGAATGTGTGAAAGAGAGTGGCGTTGGAATTCGAAAAGTGTAAAAATGCCCTCTGCGGTATTTGTGTCTTTCTTGGTTAAGAGAACTTTGAGTCATGCTTCGTGTCCTGTTGAGCGTTGGACTTCTGAAATACTTTTCGATCTCCTTTTGCTTTTTTCTTAACAATAATTTTATTTTTGATAAGTTTATTTTTCAAAGGACATGAAGTTTGCTGATGTATTAGATTTACTAAACACGTAATCTTGTTCATTTCTATTTATCTATGTCTTTATTTAACAAGTCATGTTGTACTGGTTCACATTAAATAAATAATTCATTTTTTGCATTTGTATTGAACGAAAAATAATGTATAACTAAATAATAGTATTATAAAAATGTAATATATAATTAAAAACCATGAATAATTTTGTATATATACAAAACCTCGTTGGAATGCGGTATTTTACAAATTCAGTAAGATTGCATATGATCTGAAAAAAATTATATATTGGGAATAATTAAAATGGAAAAACAGTTATTTATGAAAATAATAGGATAACGTATAGGAAAGAATTGAAGATTTAAGAGATTACGGTTGATTATTATATTACAGGAACTTTTTCACATTTGTGTAAAAATTATTGCTGTCACTGTCACTTGTTGCCTATAATTTGAAGAAGTGGAAGGCTACAGAAGTTAAGACATGGTCTGTACATATTTGTCACCTAAGTGATCTGATGGGAATAGTTTAAGAGTGTCCTGAAATGAAAAAGATTTGAGAATCTCAAAAAATGTTTCCAGATTTTCCAAGGGAATTTTAAAGAAAATAGCAGGAAGAATTATGATGCTTTGCAATACTTTAAAGGACTCTGCATCTTCCGAAGCAAAAAAGGTGTTACCACGTGGCAACTAGACACATTTCCATTCAATAATGCAATACTCTCGTTTGGTGTTTGGAATGTCACAACTAGAACTTATTTTATGTAATGGTTAATCGCGTTGAATACTTTTAATATTAAGGACAGGGCTTGGGAACTGTCAATGCAAGAAGAAGGACTTTTATTCTAGTCCGTTATTAAAATAAATAACATTTAGTAGATTTGTGATGCTTTAATTCTGGAATGTTTTTCAATGTATTGCTTCCCAACTTGGCTGTTTTTTCCTTCCTGTTATGACTACACCTATATGAACAGCTTATAATTCTTTTTATTACTCTATCAATTGCAAGAAAACAATGAAAGTTACTTTTGCATCAGTGTGTTACAATCACTTTGAAGCAAATTTTAGTATGATATTGGTTATAGCATGATATTGACTTAGCATGTAGAATCAACATGTAAATATCTTAGAACATTAGTAAGGGGAATTACTCTAAACCTAATAGAAAAAAGAATCAGATCCAAATTTTACTTATATATATATTTTTTTATTCATGAATGACGGCAAAAACTGATAGTAAAGAACTCATTTTGATCTAATAGGAGAAAACTTTTTTTTCACAGTGAGAGATTTTGGTTTTTGTCCTAGCTACATTTAAAATTTAGGAGATAGATGTTGCATTTATTTCATCTTCATGCACTCTATCTAGGTGGAAGCTTAATAGATTTTCCGTCTTCTTTGTAAAATGTAAATACGATTCATTATTTAGGACCTCCAGGAAGACAAAGTACGAGGTTTGCAATAAGAAGGAAATAAGCAAAAATGCATTATTCATGTAATTGTAGTATTTAAGATATCACACACATGCAAAATAAATATATCTAATAATAATATCTCTATAGCATGACCTTTCTCCAGTAAAATTTTTATTACGATGCATATCTCTTTTATTATATATGTTGGATACACCCACTATATAACAAAACAAAATTCAATTTACACATACAATACAGAGTACATAATTAGTTCTTTTTTTCAGACAAGTTCACATAAAAAAATGTCTATTCAAGAGTGCGAGCGAACAAAATACCTATAAGCTTTGGTAAAATCATTCGGTTTCTTGCAACAATAATGTTAACGTATAATCTGTAAATGTTTAACAAATAAATATCAATTAATGTTGACATAAAAGCTCTTTTGCTCAAGAAGTATCTGTTTTGCTCATCCAGTATTCTTCAATAGTTTCATCATACAATCAGAACTCTGTTTAAAGTGCTCTATATGTTTCAAATAGAATATAATTCAGGAAAGAATTCTGGTCTATTGCTGTGAATAACATAACATTCTTCCTCAATATCATAAACTCTGTATAGGTGTATATGGCCATAATTAAAGCAATGGTTAGTATAATAGAATTTGCTAAAATTGAATATAAAAAAATAAATTTTCTCTCTTTATTGATATCTAATAAGTGAACTTATGCCTAACCTTTGTAATTCTGCCTGTGTCTCTATATCATTTGCAAGCAGCATTAAGATGATCTTAAGGTCTCTCTACATTAAATGGATTCAAAAGTCAGTAAAGGCTACGTCACTACACTGAAAAGATATCAAAGCATTGTATTCTTCACTCTATCTTACATATTGTACTAATATTGTTTTCAGAAATGTATGCAGAGTTTATGAGGAGAGACGAAAGACCGCTTTTATAAAAATCACTTTGCCGTCCGCTTTTATAAAAATCACTTTGCCGCTTTTATAAAAATCACCAACAAGAAAATTGCAGTATGATTATCATGAACAAATGATCAGTAGTTTGTATCTTTGTTAGGTTTTCTTTCAGAAACAAGGTTTAAATTGGTGTTCTTTTGAAGGACCACCAATTATATGCTTATAGGTAAATTTGTTCTTTGAATTATTTATAAAATTTATAAAACTAAAATATTGTTCATTTTCAAATCATTGTTTGAAATTGATTAGGTGGTTGTTTCATGGTAATAGTTTTCAATTACAACTCATCGAACTTTGAAACTATTCTACAACATAGAATTTATACAAAACTACTGAAAGTAATTTGTGTTTATGAAATATTTTGCAGTCATTATTTTATCTGTAATATCACCTTTCCAGAATTATATTACATTTGATTTTGCTCTTCAATGAAATATTATATCTGTATTTATTATTGTTTTCTTAACAATTAAATTAAATCTAATTTTTATCATTTCTTATTTTTTTTCATGGCCTGATACAAATAAATTGTAAATACAATATTGGTTCTCATGATTATTTCCAGAGAATGGTATTACTAAGCACGAGTTGGAAGTATCACAGAAATGTAATATTACGTTATTCTATTTAATTCTGGCAAATATAATTGCTTTGTTTCTCAGAATAGTTTTTCACATTTTCAAAAGTCATCTAAATTTTTGACGTTTTGTATTCTTACATATCATAAGAAACTTTGGAATAAAATACATGTACTATTTACATAAATTTTTGAGGGATGCAATGTTTTTATAATAATTAAACATCCAATTTGTAAATTACAATAATTTGATGGTTATTTTTTTAGTTTCTAGATTTTGATTATTTTTCAATTTTGTTTTATTTTTAAACTATATTTGCAGCTCAATGAATAACATTTATAATTTATTAAAAATTGCAGTTATTGATAGTAGGAAATATTTCAATATATTTAATGATTTATTTTCAATTGTTAAAAAGAAATACAATTATTAAATAATTATATTACTGATTTTGCAGCTTGAAAAAAAATTAAAAAAAATTACTGACAATTAATGAATTCTTAAAATAATTATTAAAATTATATTTATATATTTGAGATGTTGAAGAAAAAATTCCTTTGCTAATTAATGCATTTCAGATTTATTCATAAAATTTGAACTATTTCAGTACCTAAAATAAACTAGTATTTTGTCAGGAATATTATGATTTGAACATATAGCATTATTGATTGAAATCACAATAATATATTTCATAAAATATATCACAATAATAAATTTCTGAAGTATTTGTTTATTTTTTCTCACTGAAAAAAATTTCTTTGTAAGTAAACATTTTTATAATACTAGATATAGAGGGAATTTCCAATATCTTTAATAGAAAAAATATTTAAAATCAAAAACATGAGTGTTATTAAATGAAGTGGACAAATAAATTGTACTTCCTTAAAATTGAGTTGATACTTTTCAAGATTAAAATTTCTTCTGGTTTTCATAATTAAAATGATTTTGACACTACTCATATTTTATTCATCTTGAAATCTGCTAAAATTTTGAAGACAAACGAATGAAAATACTTTACTTTGCAAATAAGCTTGAATTTTCTCCTAATATATAAAGTTCTTGTTTCCATCAAGGTTAAGAAATAGGTAACTTTCCATTAATACGATTATTTATTTGATATATAGTGTTTCCCATTTATTTGTGCACAAATAATATTAATAACAGTTAGTTATAAGAAAGAAATTAACATTAGCACTTACATTAAATTTGTATGCAAGTGTTTGAATTTATAAATATTTGTGCTTGAAAAATTTCTTCAATTTTTCAATTAAATATTTTTAACCATTGAGGTTGCTTGAAAAAAACTTTTTTTTAAATTTCTGAATATTTGAATGTATTCAACTTTTTTTGTGGAAATTGTTATAAATCTATTTATTTTATTTAATTTTGGCTTACTACACAATGTAATCTTGTGCATTTGGTATGTATTTTTTTATTTTGATGATTTATTAGGAAAATATTATTTTCATTTATTAATTAGATAAAGAAGATTCTAGTATCAAAATATTCTGTTATAGATTTTAATAGTTTCATGAGTTAAAAGTTAGTTATACCTTTAACGACTGAATGAATAAAAACTTTACTTCATCAATGAATATGTCAAAACTAAAAATTATCCGTATCTAACTGATACGTTCATATTTAAGAAATATTTTTAATACAAACCTATATATAATATGACAAAAGAATTTATGATAATTGATTATATTAAATTAATTAAATTAAGCAATTATTTCCATGAATATATCCATATAACTTTATAAAAATTCATTTATTTAAAATAAATAGAATATGTTTGGACATAGAAATGAAATGATTTCGATATATAAATATATATCTTATAAATAAGATAACATTTTCTTATAAATGAAAAATAATATATGAAAGGTATATGAAGTTTATATTTTTGTAGGAAAAAATCTTCGGAGCATGATATTACAGTGTGACATTTAGTTTGTAGTTATTATTAATTTGAAACATACATTTCCGAAATTGTAGCTTAATCTGAACGATGTTTAGTGGCAAAATCTTATAGATTAACTGCGTCTACTCGAATGGAGAAGCCAATACCATAACTTTAAAGATATTAGTTAACCCTGAAAACCATCTCTGCTAGAATCAAATGGCTGGATTAAAATATGAAGCGAAGAGTTCCTCGGGAGTATTGATGATTATAATGTTTGTCGAGTATCAAGAGACGATGATTAATGATCAAGGTGTTAGTTAAATATTAAACATTAAAGACTCCTAAATAGAGATATTTATGAACTTTTTTTTATTAATTTTGAAAAAAAATTTATTTTTTAATAATACATATTTTTAATTGTAGACTCACTACCATACCTGATATTTCAGCTGTTATTACATAAATAAATTCTTTGATTTACCACTTTTTAAATGTCATTTAATTGGATTTTCTAAGAAATTATCCAGTAGCATAACCTTAAAGCAACAAACTTCTAATATTTCTGGTATTCAGTTTAAGACATTATTTTTCACAGACAATGTACTTTCCCTCTATCACAAGTTTTAGGACTGAGAAAACTGTTCACACTTTCTTTGACAACTGATGCGTAAATTAAAAATGAATATTTTATATTTCTCAGCAATTTTGAAACAAGAATGTTTGATATTATAGAGTTAAGCATTTTTTTTACTAATCAATTATTCGTTTTAAACTTTAAACATTTTCCATCTGAATAAATGTTAATATTTTAGATTTACTTAGCATTTTATATTTTAATGAAATTTGTAGCAACAAATAAGATAAGATGAAATCATATCAAATGGGTGAAGAAATTTAAACTTCCTAAAAATTTGAATTCCTTAAATATTTGAAGATAAAAGACGGTTAATAAATTTAATTTTGATAAGATAACAGTTATAAAATTTAATTAAAAAATATAACCAAAGTGCAATTAGTTTCACAAGTCACTACATTAAAAGTGAATTTTGCAGATTAGTAACATAAAATTAATTATTAAATTATATTCATGAAACAATAATTAATTAAACTAATTAAACTTTATATAGGTTTAAATATTTTTGAAAGTAAACGAAACAAAAAGTAGATTATATTTTTGTTTTAGTTTATTTAAAATAACATCCGAAATTGCATGACAATATTACACATGAAAAGTGATTTTTAAACATCATCTTATGAAAAATCAAAGATTTCAAAAATTTTAAATCTGCCAATAATTCATAATTCGATTGAAATTATCAAAGCTCTTCATTTTTGTGAAACAAGTTTTTGTAAATTCCGAGAAATGTATTATTAATGTGAACAAAAATTACAACTGAGCATTCCAAAAGTGTTAATGTATTCTAATATGATCAGAAAAAATAAATGAACATGGATTGATGAAACATAGTTCTCGTATCATAGTTAAAGTAACCCCTGTAAGTTTTATTAACTTTTCTTATCTGAAAAAATACATTTTACTCTTTTTATTAGTTATTAGATTGATTATATTCAAGTTTTGTTTTGATATGTATTAAAATATGCTTTTTGAAGTATGGTATCATATACTCACACGATAATCATCGTAAAAGGAAGAAAATAATTCACAAAATTTGCGAGGTGTGTTGTTTAAAAATGCTTACAATTTTAGAAAATACTAAAAAAACGTATATGTTATTTATATTATGTATACTAAATTATTATCATTTATTGACATATTGTATTTAAAAGCCAAAGTTTATTTCCGACGGAAAATGTTTACTAATCACTTCAACGATCGATTGCGATTGTGTAACAGAATATAACATTCATGCATACCTACTCTAAAATTTGTAAATTCATTGTGTTTATGATTCTTTTTGAAAATGGTTTCAATGTTATAAACTTTATAATGTCATGATTGCATGCAAAACATTGATTTTTGATATTATTTGAGTACAAAGCTTCATTTTTCGGAAAATAGTGTATTTATGGTTCAATACTATTGAAATGAAAATAACATCTCACAAATTTCTAAAATGTATAAAAGGCCAATAATTTAAATACACTTTACGTTCCAAATAATTAGTTTCATTGGACGTCTGATTATGCATTGTCACATAATCAAATAATCAATGAAATATGCATTGATTATACAATGATTATACATATTTCATATGTACTGTAGAGAAAATTTTCATTTACACTTTGTGCTATGTATATTTTTATTGTTAATAATTCAAACATTCATTGTTCGAAAATGGATTTTTAGATATAGGGTTACAATTTTTATTTCCAATAAGTGGAAATATTAATATAACTCATGAATGCCTCACTGATATTAAATAACTTTTCTCTACTCTTTAAAATACTATTTATGATGTAATATTTTCATTTAATCTTTCATTCTATATATCATTAATTTTAATTTAATTCCATTTTTGAAATTATTATAGATCATAAATATTTAACTATATTTTTGCATTTGACTTGTAAATCCTTTGAATGTTTAAGTTTGTCTGTAAAAGAATTAGATACTTAATAAAAATCATTCAGTTTAATTATTGACTACCAAACGATTTTAATTATCTTAAGAAATTGCAGCTCTTCAAATTTATCTTAAAAATATTCTTACAAATGTATACTAAATTATCTAAATACATTTTTAAATTTACATGGTACATTGATTATTAGTGATATAATGCTACAGCTAGTAGCATATACAATTAAATGTTAGTTAAGAGTAAATTTTTCTAAAAATAGTTTCATGAATATACGAAATTATTTATTTCATGTATTTATTTCTTAAATAATGATTTAATTTAATTATAGTTGAAAGATCTCCTTAAAATTTATAATCGAGAATAACTAAATATTTTCTTTAATTACTATCGCTTGTTTCTTTCAGGATTTAAAACAGCCATATACTATAGCAAGTGATAAAATCTAGTAAGAAAATGATTTTTAGATATTTCATGAAATCTAATATACTTTTGCTATAGTTTTTTTCTTTAACAGAAATCCCCTTGTGTATCAAGTATTTTAATTATTTTTTTATCCATAAATCTTCCAAATAAAATAATATTTTCAGTAGGAAGACGAAGTGTAAAAATCTTTCTAAAGCATATTTGTATTGTATTTAATTTACAATTTTCCATCGACTTAATTGGTATAGCTCGTTTGTATTTTGCTCAATGAATTAAAAATGCTATAGAAATTTCCTCTGTAGATTTCTAAGATGCATATAGCCAATTAAATCAAAATGACTTGTTATTCGGTAAATAAACTAAGGAGTCTATATCATAATTTCTCCAGAGTACTGAAAAATACGCTTTCGGAATTATTAAAAATATAAGGAAATAAAATTCTAAAACTACTTAATATACTGTGCTAAGATTTGCATCAGTTCACTTTTATTAATTCAATATCATCCATTTTCAATAAATTAAGTAAATAAATATTTTGACATATAACTTTTCTGTAGCTCACCAATAAACATGTTTCTGAAAATTATTCTAAATAATGAGAACATGAAATATGAATATTCGAGATTTTCGTTGTTTGTAAAGCATATTTGTGATTTTATAATCATGGAATTATCACTTGAAATACCATAAACAAGAATAAAAAAAATTGTAATTTTTAGTATAGGAATAAGTAAATAACTTTATTTTGAAAATATTTATTTAATTTATTACTTATAAATTGTGGGTTATTGCGATTGTAGTGAAAATCTTTTAATTCACTACAATCGTAGATTATATAATTTCTTATTTTAAACGAAGTAAGTGAACATCGTAAAATAAAAGTCAACTTTTTTATTTTCATAGCTCCGTTTATTCTTGTGTTGTTCAATATAAGCTATCATTCGGCTTCTTAGTAATTATTGACAGTATCAATTACGATAAAATTGTTTTAACAAATATAACATGAAAGAAATTAATGATGATAAGTTTTGTTGTAATTAAATTAGTATTCTATAAGAAACATTACATAACATTACTACTAATTGAGTTTGATTGGAAATAATATTTAAATAAACAGACTTTTTATTGAAATTTATTTTGTTTTTTGTTTTAATAAGAATATTTAAGATCACATTTATATATTAATCAAATTATAAACAAATTTTTTTGTATTAATGTGTTAGATCTTTATGTTAAAAATAGAGAAGGTATTAACAAGCTTTGAAAGAAATCTGGAATTTCTGGGTTTTTTTTTTTTTTATCTAAAAAGTTTTAATTATTATGATTTATAAACTCAATATGCTTAATTTTCTAATTTAATCGCTTTTCCTTTATTATGAATTGAAATGTGTGTGTAAAAGGTTATTTCTTAAAATTCAAACAAGATTTAAAAAGAGAAATTAAATGAAGCTTTATAATTGAATTTTCAATGGATATTGTAATGAAATCTTTCCTGTAACTGTTAAATACATTAATTCTTTTAAAGAAATCCTTCTTTCTGATAATAAAAATGAATCGGTAAAGTGCTTAAATGATTTTTTCGATAAAAAAAGAAGCTTACTGGCAACAACATTTTATATATGTATTAGAAAATAATGAGTTATTTTTCTAAAAAGTCATAGTAATACTTAAATTATATTTCGTTAAAGAATTGAGTTATATATTCTGTAAAAAATACCGCTTATTTAAGAGAAGAAATTTTAATTGGACTTTTAAAACTATTAAAAAAATTAAATATCATTACAAAAAAATAATAAAAACAAAATTGCACGGAAAATCAACTGCAGAACTATGTCTTACAAAATGTATGTAAAATTTTAATTTATCATATTTTTATGTTTTTAATAAAGCATTTTATTTAAAAATTATACTTCTTGTTTTGAAAATTATGTATTTTATATAAAAGTGCACTTTATAAATGCTTATTGCGAGAAAGTATATAAAGGTTTTGGGTATTTTGTATATTCTTGTTTTAAATCAACCCGAAAATTAAATATTGCTGATGAACCCCAGTTACAACAACATTTTGTTAATTTAAGTAACATTTGTGTGTGTGTGTGTCTTTAAAAATAAATAAATACCCATCAGATAAATTTATACTCTTTTATTTTGATGTGAGATATAGTTAAAGATTGCAAGAGCGATTAATGTAAAATAATATAAATTAATACGAGAATTTCATTTTTCTCTTCCTTGAATTATTCCAAATATATTCTAAAACCAAAATATTAATTAATATAGCATTTATATAAACAGCAAAGTAAATTTTACAAAAAAAATTTATTTTTTATATGTTGCAGTAAAACTAAATGTAAAGAACAAAGTAATAATTAATTATGAATTATTATTAAGCTATATCAAACTAGATAGATAAAAGTAATGGAATTTTAAACAAGTAGGTTACAAAGTTTTTTTTAAAATAAAACATGCGCTTAAAATGAATAAAAGAAAAATTACGAGGATTGCATAAAAATTTAATAAAATTACTTATTTGTATGTAATTAGTGCTCAATCCTTATTGTAATTATCCTATGAAAGATATGAAAATTTTTAATATTTTGAAAACAAATTGATGTAAATAAATACTTTATTCATTAGTATTTACAAAATAAATATTTCCAATTGAAACGTTTTAAGCATAAATAATGATTTTAAAATAGTGTAAAATATACGAGTATACTGTGTTTTTATTAATGGACCAGAAATTTTAATTAAATTGTTTATTCCCAAATAACCGTTAATTTTGATTTAACAGTCTAAACTATAAAAAAGCCATTTTCATCGCTATAATAATTTCTGAAAATCTTCAACTTCATACAATATTTTACTTTTTAATTTTTTGGAGATCCAACTTTTCTTTCCCTTTGTCATACATACATATATGTTATATGCGTATCAAAAATTATATTAGTTTAGTAATATATAACATTGCCTTGTCTTGTGATCAGCTAGCCTGATATATATATATATATATATATATATATATATATATATATATAACATTAAAATACATTTCTTTCCGTTTGAAAAATAATTTTCTTACATTTATAAACACTAAATTCCTATATTAAAGAAAATGTGCATGTTTGATTAAAAACAATTAAAAGGAATTTGAGAATAAATCTTTCTTATTTTAAATTAAATAGTATAAATATGACAAAACATTGATTAAAAAATATTTCTTCCGTAATCGATGATTGATTTGGCAAAATGCTTTGTTAAAATGTATTGCAATATTCTTGGTAAATTTATTATATTAACCTACTACTGATAGAAATTTCATTTTTTTTATTTTTATTATAATTGCTTACTGCATTTTTCAGCAATCATTTTTCATCAGAATAAGTGATTAAATATATTACTTCCTTTTCAGTCGAATCCAGAAAATCATCTTTACACACAGATGGTCTGATTGCCTTTGGTTGATAAAATGAAAATTGAAAATAAACCATTCCTAACCCATAAAGGAAATACAGATACCAATTTAGCTTCTCTCTTTTAAAATCTACTATAATTTAATTAAGGTATGAAAGAAAATTTTATGAGAGACATTTTTGTATAAGCATGGTCAAATTTACATATAACTGTGAGATGAAAATAAACACATGCTCGAACTTATAAATGCATGTAACTTTCAATAAAAACTTGAATTGAGTATGAAATAAATATTTCAGTTTAATTGTAATACTATGAAGTCGTTTCTCTGAAGACTTCAAAGATAAAGCTGACTCATCTATTTCAACTTTTTTAATTTCACCCTTTAGTGTTTTCATAAAACTGTATACTCCTTGTTTAGATAGTAAATCTAGTTAAATTACAGTTCTTATCATAGACTTTATTGGAATATCTAATCTTTCTTGGTAAAGGATCATAATATTTCTTGTTAAGTAAAATTAGTAACTAAAATTAATTACAAGTTAAATTTATTACATTGCTTAATATCATCAATGTTGCCCAAATCCAGTAAAGCAGTCGGCTTAAGATGAATACCAAATTTACTTAAGTGTATAAAGCCTCATTCAAATTTGAATAATTAAAGCTTATAAAATATGTGATGAAAATTATAAAATCTATACAAAAATTATAAAATCTAATAATATTTTTCTTTTGAAAATATTTTTTATCATACAAAGTAATTTATACTTGATCTTTTTCTTCCTTTATAAAACGAATGAATCCATGATGACAAACAAAAAGTGCAATAAAATGCGTTGCCATCTATCCTTCTGTTTTCAAAGTTCACTTAAGATCCTGAAAGCTACTCACGAGGCTGAAGTGCAGAGGACTTGCTCCAATTCAAAAGATTTATGCCTTTTTTCCTGCTCTCTATTTTTCCCTGACAAACCAATTATGCTGCAACTCTCTCATTCGTTTCGCCTCATTGGATTAAAGAGGGGAGCGGGCAGCATTCCTGTATTGTTCGAGTCTTTTTATCATGGAGATTTTTCTTGTCAAAAATGATTCCTGCATTACTCTTTCATTCAAGACATACCGTTACACGCTTGTCACGTGAGTTATAACTTTCTAGGAAAGCGTGCGATGTGATGCTGTCTTGATCTACACTTTGAAGACTTAAAATGAAACTGCTTGTTCTATTTCTTTTTTTATATGGTTGGTGAACGTTAAAAGATTAAGAGTATAAAAAAGATATTTTTAAACAAAATATTTCTTTTAGATTATTTTCTTCTTTGAAATTTCTTACAATTTAATTAAAATTCCTAAGTGTTAAGTTGATGTTATTACTTTTTTAGTTATTTATTCAGCAAAAATTTATACTATTTTTATCTTAATATACATAGTTTTAAAACAAATATTTTTAAGGATATCTTCTAATAAAGATATACAGGAGAGTTAAAAGCCACAAATGAATTTAGTGTTAAAGTTAGGAATTATGTTGATTTTCTTGAAAGATAAAATTTGATGAATAAATTAGAAAATTATGTATATAAATCAAATATTTGAATTTCTAATGTATCATTTAAATAAGGAAGTTTTAATTTTGTAATTAATATTTTTGCTAATTATACACTATCAGGGATGATTTGGTAAACTTTTCTTTATTTAGCTCTTTGATTATTTGCTCTTGTATAAACTTTACCTAATATTTCTATTTAGGCTTTTCCATATATATATTTTATTGAAGATAGGGACTTGAATTCGAGTTATATCAGAGGTAACTTAAAAATGCAATTACCAGTTTTTTGCATTACATTGCTATTTACAGTCGCAAGAGTGTGCTTAAGAGCATTATACATCAGTCATTTTTGTTTGACATTTAGTTTTTGTTGATCCTAAGATGAAGAGCTCTTCAGTTTCACTTGTGACAAACCAGATGTTTGGGACTATTTACTCTAACATGGTACATTTCTTGGGACTATTAATAGCCACTCATTTGAAAGTCATGACAGCATGTAAATTTCATGTCAAAAGAGCATCAGTCAGAGACAAATAGTGGTAGAAAAACCTCATATACATCTAGATAAAGGCTCATATTATTGAAGATGTGGTCAATAGAAGGATGACTTTTGGAGAAAAAAAAAGAACAGCAGAGCTTGAAAAAGCTGGATGAATATCTATGGAACCTATTACCAACTGATATATATTGAAGTGATTTACGTAGACAAAATATTTGGAACAGAGCTACGATTGCGAAAACTCTTGTGAAAATAATATACTGCAAATGGTGAATACAGATGTTCAAGAATCATAAACTTTGACTTTGGTTCAATGGAAATATTTCTTGTGTCCTGACGAATAAAGTTTATCTCTATTTCTATTCATCGGATGGATTTGTTTCAAACTTCCACAAAAGCTCTCTCTCTCTGTCAGAATGACTCTTTCTCAGTATGAAGCAAATGCATGATTTTTTTTCAGATATTTTTGAAATTATGCATTTTTTTGTTAATATTTCTATAAATGATTGATGAATATCAAAAAGACATCTATAGAATAATAAGCAAGATTTTTTAATTAGCTTGAATATGTGTTTACCATTAACTATGAATACTACTCACGTAAATTTGTTAAATAATATTCATTCATTTTTATAGTGATGTATATCAAATATTATAACGATGTATATCAAATAGAAAATTTTGTTTTTCTATATGATATACATCGTTAAATAATATGGCAAGCAGCTATCAAGTATTTTTTTTAAATTATTAACAATTTGATATGTATGTTTTGCGAAAAATTATTTTGGATAACTAGAAATCCATTACGGTTTCTGTAGATGACTGCAATTATTTTTGCCCCATAAAGTATTAATCAAATGATTTCTTAATTAAGCTTTTTGGAAAGGAAAAATTTTGCACTGAAATGCACTTTTACACTCTTTTGTTTGGTCCCTTTAGTTATGAGTTGCAGAATGCTTAAAATGGAAATCAACAAAGAGAAAATTTAAAATATTTGAGAATTTTGTTTTAAGAAAGGCAAGCCTGTAGACTTAAATTTTGGATGGTGTTAAAAGTACCAATACTAAAACCAAAAAACATTAAAGTAATTCTATTTTAGTTTCGTCAATTCTGTTCTAGTACTTTTGACGTTAAAACACACCCCGCACACATTGGCCATCATCAAAAAAATTATAAATTACAGAAATGATTAACTTTGTCTGATATGTTAGCATTCGCTTTAAAATCCAAAAGCTACAGATCTACCTTATAACAATTTAAACCATTTGCAGAAAGCGAATTTAAATATGTTAAATGAAGTCTTAATAATTAGGTAAAAATAATGTATTTATTTTTCCCCAATATAATTCTATCCATTTTAAAACATAAACATTAGAAGGATAATGTTTATGTAAAACCTCCAAACTTTGTTAAATTTTCTTTCCCCTTGTGTGTAAATTTTATGTAATACGTGCGTTACTTAAGCATTTGTAGCAAGTTTACGCTAAATATAATTAACGGTGAAATAGCAGAAAATAATTAAAATAATAAATAATTTATTCAAATTTGTCTCAATGTGTTGTCATAACTTATTATGTTTTCTTTTCATCTTCAAATGATTGAATTTTAATTCCATTTGAAAAATTTCGGTTTTTAATCTTTCTTTAAAAATTTGAAACTTCACTTTATCTTGGTCTAAATCGATTATCTTTCTATTTCATGATTTATTGTTTAAAAGGAATCATGATTCACTATTGGTCAATAAATGAAATTTTGCGTTTTTTATCCATTCTTCGTACCCACAATAGCTAATTAAGAATGATGTTGATCATAGTCGTTAAGAATATTTTTTTCTGATTTTCCTCATGCTTAAAAGACATCTTTGCACTTTAAATTAATATGTATAGTATTTGAAGTTTCTGGTTTTGTATAGCTTGAAGAAAAAGAAAGTATCGGTTTAAATTTTGTCCTTGTTATATCATAATTATTAAAATTTTATATGGCCGTTTCAGTAATCTACATATAAAAGAATTGGGTTCCCATAAGCGAATTCTGTAATCTAAGTACTTTCCTCATTGTTGTCCGCAAACTTTAAAACTTTGTTTTTTAAATTAATATTTATATATTTTTCATTTATTTTATCTATTGATTTTTATGCATTTGCATCGATAACTTTTTACTTCTCTTAATAAAGAGAGGCATTTTGTGTTTTTCAACTAAACTTTTCTTCTCCTTATAACCTTGAAAAAGTACCATAACAAATATGCATTACTAACGTGTTGTTGTTGGTTACTCTTTCCATAATATGTAGATATATTTATTTTCATGATGCAATAATACTAAACTTATTTATTATAATCAAGAAAAACTTGAGACAGCAATGTGAAATATTATTTTACTCCCAATCAAAATTACATTTCGTTTTTTCCATACTAAAGATTTCATACTTAACTTGTCTTTGAATATTTTGTTAAAATATTATATTTTGAAAACGAACAAAAGCAAACTTCTCATAAAATTTTGTTTGCAATTTTTTTTTAAACATTGAAGTCTTCTCACATGGGGTATTGTTTACGTTGCAGTAAAATCAAGTAATCTCATTTCTATCGATTTCCAAAGTTCGGATTGATGTCACGAATTTAAAACTTTTGAAATATTTGGAAGGTAAAATGTTATACTTTGTGCTTTTATCTAAATTTATTATTTCTTTGTGATAACATTTTATAACTAAATTTCCTGTTTATTTTTATTTCTTAACTTTGCATTTTAGTAAACCTTAGAGGGATATAATTTCTGTAAATATTTAAGCCAGTATAATTTATATATTTTCTTAAATATAAGTATCATCCAGTATTACAAGCAACACTTTGTAGATATTTTCACCGAGCTATTTCGTCTTTACTTTTTGGATTTCCTTTAATAAAAGAAGTAACATGGAACAATATGAGTAAAATATTCATAAATGCATTTACTAGATTTAAATTAAAAATGATTAGAAATTAATGATAAAAATTTTTGAAAAGTGCAATTATCTTAAATAATATTAATGCTAAGTTGATAGTAAATTAGTGAAAAAGGTAATGATTTTAATTAAGGAAATGATTGGGATTAAGTTTTGCCATAAAATCTCTTTTAAAATAATTTTTGAATATTTTGAATATAAGTTAATAATTATTTCAAAGTACATTATATTTAATTCCTAGATGGAAAAATGTAACTTATATTGTTTTTACTTCGTTAATATAAAATTCATAACATTCTATCAGCGATAAGCAAATATGAACTCTTTAATAATTTATTTTCATAATTAATCTAAATTTTTATCAATTTTCTCATGTCATATTTTTTTTAAACGGCTGTATTGTCTGAGCAATCAATTGTTCATTTTATATCTTGTACGCAATATATGCAAAAAATAAAAACTTTATAAAATAATTATTAAAAGAGTTTTATTTCCATGGATATTGTAACCAAATATGCAAATAACTTGTACTTATCTTTTGAATAATTTGTACATATAATTATTTAAATAATTTTTACATATAATCATTTCAATAATTTGCACTTTGCTGACTCTTGGAAACATTAAATAGAAAACTAAGAATTTCTGGCATTTTGTAAATTTAGTAAAAATGTAGGAAAGCATCATTATGTATTATGTAAACAATAGGATATTAAGATAATGAAGATGCTATGTAAAGCTCTTTCATGATTAAAATTTAATTTAAATTTAGGATCTTGACTATGAATTTAATGTGACTTAGAATTTGAATCTGAATATTAATTTTAATAATGAATTTTTACTCTCAAATTTGTATTTGAATATGTGATTCCGCTTATATTACATTTACAAATAAGACGTAGAAATAATTTTAAATAAAATGTTTCAATAAAAGTAATTTCTATTATTGAAATGTTGTGTTATATATATATAATTACATTTTATGCTATCTATGGCAAATAGTTAATTACATATAACTTGTGAATTTAAAAAACATATTATTTAATACAATTAATAATTTTTCATAGTAAAAGATTAAAATTTTAATTAATTTCT
>JAPDSC010038525.1:0-11402 GCA_026290005.1 Latrodectus geometricus
TCAAGAGATATCAAAACTATATTTCCTCTAAGCAGCCGTATATCAAAACCATGCGCACTAAAATAACGCGAGATTATTACACTTCAAAATCTTTGTGTGCAGCACGCAATAATAATTCATTTTGATATTTGGGACAAAATCTGTCATCAGCGATCACATGCATGAATAGCAGAAAAGTCTGTAAAATGAAATGGTATTGATTTACAGGTGTCCTCAAATCTTCCCTAAATTCCACTTGTACTTTCAGAGCTTTAAATTTTCTTTCAATTTACATCTTTAATTATAGTCAATTTATTTCAATTTACATCTTTAATCCGAGATTCGTTTGTCAACACGTGTCAACACGTCACAATTCGTTTGTCAAAGGTGTCACTTCCGTTGAAGTGAGATAAAACGAGTTCCAAGCATATTTGGGTAATAAATGAAACAAGTCCCATTTACACATTGAACAAGATACCGGATCATATTCTACTTCATACTGAAGCACCCAATCTTCATGAAATGTTTTGCAATAAGGATAGAAGACATCAGACTGCCGTTCAAGAACTAAGCACGATAAAATAGTGCCGAAACCGGAAATAAAATTTGTAACATTCAAATAACTGTCTCTCAAACATATTAAATTAAAAAGCCATGAAGCACATAATCACATATGTGATACAGCTATTTCCAGTATACTAGAGATATACAGGATGATCTTTTTTAAAGTGAGAGTGTTTGGAGCACCCTGTACCTCGATCTGATAGCCGAAATGGCACCAAACTTGGTATTAAGACTAATAAAGACACGGCAAAATGGATTCCGTGAAAAATATTTTAGTTCCAAAAATCACCACTAGGGCATTTGTTGTGGCTGCTGTAGTTTACAATAACGAGAATTAGTATAAAACACAGGAATCAAAGAAAAATGCAAATATTGTGGGATGACAGCGCCAGTAACAGTAACTATAAGAGCAAGTAGTAGACAGCTCCGACAAATAGTCTCAGCTGAAGTAAACGAGCTCCAGTGACCATGCCCCTCTCATGTTACCGGAACGTGTGTTACTGCTGAAGTCGTATTATATGAATCAATGTAATGCATCCACAGATCTTCGGGAATTTCGAACCAGAAAATAATTACGTGTTATTATTGTTATTTTTGAGAACGGTGCTCACATTGAATGTGGTCTAATTCTCTCTGGGGAAGTTAATGTAGTAAATAAACATTAATAATTTAACTGCACAATTGTATGTGTTAGTATTTTTCTTATCTCACATTTTACACAATGTAAAATGCCAAAAAATGCCCTAGCGGTGATTTTTGGAACTAAAATATTTTTCATTGAATCCTTTTTTCCATGTCTTGATTAGTCTAAATACCAAGTTTGGTGCCATTGCGGCTATTAGATCGAGGTACAGGGTGCTCCAAACACTGTCACTTTAAAATAGATCACCCTGTACATTACATATTACATTTTTGTACAAGGCGTGTCTATTTTACTTTCATTTATTCAACTACAGATATAGTTGTCTTAGACTTTTTGCCAAGCCATATTTGTTTCATTTGAAAGCCCAAATATCCAAGCGTCCAATCGTTTAACAACAATTTTTTCCACATGAAGCGAAATTCATAAACATTATATTCTTCTTAAATTAAGATTAAACAATGTATATTTCTGAACAGTAAGGATGCAGTTGACGTAACCAAAGGTTCTAATAAATGATCCAAGATGAAAACATTTATTTCCTGATGAAAAAATGAATAAAAATTCTCCCATTAACTGAAATTACAGCATGAAAGAAATGTTTATGTACTCCTGCGGTCTTTAAAAAGGAAAAAAACAAAATTAACTGTTGGCTAAACTTGTGCGAATCGAAAGTGTGTTCAGAAAGAATTTTTATAATTTATTATTTTCAATTTCGCAGAGTGCGCACATTATTCAAAAGGGCGATAAACGTCAGATTCTAGCAGCCCGAGAGCTTTTTCAAAACTTTTGAGCTGAAGAACATAATAATCGTGAAAATAAATAAGCAAATCAGTTGGTAGAAGGTGTTACTATTTTTAGAGACCCCCGCCAAAAAAAGGGGCGCAAGCGATCGATGATGGAAAAATCAATGAATTTCTTGCAAACCAGAATTGAGCCGTCATAAACTTCAACTCAGACATCATTTCTTGCACGTGTATTGTTGAAGTGTAAAAAAAATAATTCTTTAGGGTTTTAAACGTCGTATCGAAATTTATTGGTAAATATCAAGCGATACCACACCTGAATTATTTCTTATATATATGGGCAATACATTCAGTGTGAAAACAGCTTAAACAGAGAACTACCATAAAATAAATATCCGAAAATTATTTAACATTTGGAACAAATATAAATATTATGTTGGGGAAAAAGAAATCCATTATTTTTACGTGAACTTTTTGTAACTTCTTTCAGATTCGCTTTGTAAAAAGGTTTAAAACAGTTTTCATGTAGATTTTTAGGTCTTGTGCGAAGCTACGACTGCTGACATGCTGTCAGGTTTGATCATTTTTGATATTTTATAGACATTCTCGACGATGTTGTATCCATGCGAGGTGCATCTTTAGCATCCAAATACCCAAACGTGCGTAACTGGTTGTTACAGTCATATATAGGACGATAAACACCTTTCACAATTTTAGCCACCTGGTTAGCATTTTCGACATTATAAAAGAAAAACTAAAATGTATCGAATTTTCTGTTTGTTGTCTTCTATTTTTAAAACCCAGTACTCATAACTGAATTAATCAAACAAAAAACCGCAAGAGAATATTTTAGTGTCAAATGTCACCTTTCCAATGAGCATAAATCTGAAATTGTTTGATAGATACCTCACGAGATAGCGATCACTACAGACGTCTATCGAAAAAATAATGGATAACTTTTCCCCAACCTAATATAATAACACAAATAAATAGTATTTACACATAGTGTTTTACTTCTGTATTCATTTGCAAGTTTGGAATTTAGTATCCCATCTTGGTAAATTTGAATTTTTTTTTATTCTTAGTTTTATTTATTTGCAATTTTACAGATTTAAAATTTAGTATTTATGGCAACTATAAATTTGGAATTTTCCTTAATTCTTTCTGTTGTGTTATTTCTTTAATTTAAAACCTATTTGGTAAGGCTTTTGGGTGTAATGGTTTGATTTAAACATTAGTCTTCAGCCATTGTAGAAAAGCTATTCATAGTACCAATGTGGTCAACAACCCCAGATAAAGCTGCCATGTTGGTACTTCATTTATATTCATTTAAATTGATTTATTGTGACTTTTTCGTTTTTTCTTTTTGATCTGTATAATTATTTAAATGTGACTCAAATTTTTAAATTCATTTTGTATACTGTTTATATGTTCCATCTCTTTTTGCTATAGTTTTAAATAATTTTATCTCACTGTACTTTTTGTATTTATATTTGTTCTTTTGAATATATATATATATATATATATATATATATATATATTGAATTCAATAATTGATAACCTAATTGAGAAGTGTCAGCAATTGAATAGTAAACAAAAAAAATCCGATATTCAAAAATAATTTTAAAAAAAAACTTTTACGAGGGTCACTCTGAAATTTTTGAGATACAACTAGGTTTTTAAAGATATGCTTACAAAATTTTAGGTGTGTTCAAACAAGTCTCCTCCAGCATCAATGCACTTTTGTAGACTAATTTTCCACTGATTAAATACCTCAAGCCATTCATTTCTTGGAATAGATGAAAAAAATGCATTTATAGCCACATCAATCTCTTCTTCTGAATGAAAACGACGTCCACGTAAGTTCTTCTTTAGATTAAAGAATGACCAAAAGTCACACATAGCTAGATCAGGTGAATACGGCGGATGTTCGATCACTTTAATTTGTTTTTGTTTAAGAAACTCAACTGTTAATCAAGCTGTATGTGAAAATGCATTGCCATGGTGAAGCATTAGTCCCCTAACATTCAGTTCTTGTAGAATTTCTGGAAGACATTTAGTGGTATACCAGTTTGCTGTTACTGTCTTCTGTCCTTCTAACTTGATGGCTTTGACCAATCCCGTACTTCTGAAGAAAACGGCATACATCACTATTTTCAGTGCCCGTTGTTTTTTCACCAGTATCGGCGTGGGATCATCTTCAAAGACCCATACTTTGCTTTCTTGACGTGTTAGAACGTCAAAAAACGGTATGTACGTTTCACCACCTGTTACAATTTTAGAAATGTTGCCGTGGTCACTATCATTTAGCAATTCAAGAGTTTCTTTACTGATTCTGACACGCTTCTCTTTTTGGTGCTCAGTTAGATTATGGAAACCCAACGGTAAACTACTTTTTTCATATGTAATTCTTCATGAATGATTTTGTTTACGGCTGCGGATCCAATGTTAAGTTCCTTCTGTATCATTTGATAGGTACAGCGATAATCATCCATTAACATTTTTCGTATGGCAGACACATTATCCGAGGTTATTGCCGACGGCGGCCTTCTTATGTATTCTTCATCCTGAAGAAAATTGCGACCTCTTCTAAATTCTCTAAACCATCTGAATACAGTAGCACGAGCTGGAGATTCATCACCAAATGTTAATTGCAAACGTTGAACGCATTCCTCTTGATTTAATCCTGCTTTAGAAAATCATAGCGCGAAAATGTTCTCGCGTCAACTCCATTTTCTCTTCTGTTTAAAATTTACTCTACGCTAAACAAGTTGAAGTAAGTCAGTAAAAAATCGTCTTCTGTGTTAAAATACTTTGTATTTTAAAATTAAAAAACTGTTTTTATTTTGTAAATCCTCGTCTGCGCGTATCTTAAAAATTTCAGAGTAACCCTCGTATTAAACGAATAATTGAAATAATCCATCTTCAGAATATATGCGATCTTCAACCGTGGTTAGCAGTCTTCAAAACTATTTCGTGTTGTATGAGCCTTTTATAGAGAATGCTAAGGGGCTGTTCAAAGTATATGAAAGGGCTCAGAAATTCGCTGACACTTGAGCTTTTAGGCCAGCAAATGACTTCATCGTAAATAAGGGATAAAATAAGGGAATATTCATAAATTTAATATTGTATTAAAAAGTTATATTTAACAAAGAGCTCAATCTTATTATTTTAATTTAGCTTAAATTTAATAATGCATACATAAGTTAATTAGTTTTTACTTTATTTTGTTTCTTATTATCTTTAACTTAATTCTATGTATTGACTTTATTGAGCAGTTATGCTTTTGTAAGTTGCTTTTTTAGCATGAAAATGGGAAGAATTAAACATTTTATGGGTAATTCCATGTGGAAATTCTTGCAGGTAAATTATATAGTATTTAAAAGGACCAAATGAATAACTATGCTGAAAGAAAAATATTTCTAATGAGAACGTGCATGGTTATCATAATGTGTTAATTAATTGTAGTTCAATATAATGCAGTATTTAATGACAGCATTCTCTAAGAAAGTGTATTATACAAATATATATATGTTTATTTCATATTTTTAAATAAGACTTCTAGCCGCCCACTCTGTCTAGTGGTCATCGTGCCTGATTGCGGATACGGAGCTCCCGGATTCGAATCCCGGTTCAGGCATAAATGTACTTTCTCTCTCGCCTGTCTTTGCCCTTTCCTTGTATGAATGGTTGTCTACCTTATAAACTGGTACCTATGGCATATGTGTACTGAAGAAGTCGGATTCCACACTAAATTATGGTTCAGTTGGAAAAGTGTAGCAGATCACTCCAAATTGACAGCCTGGCTGGCACTCGACAAAAAGAAAATAAATGAATAAAATAAGATGTCTAAAAAAAATTCAGAAAATTGATATGGACAAAACAACCCAAGGAAAATAAGCTACAAAAGAAAAAAAAATAGTTCTTTTCTTAGCATATAACCTTGAAAATTCTTTTGAAATATTCATCTTTTGTATTCCATACAATCATCTTATTATATTATTAATAGTGATATGAAAATATTTATATTCAGCAAGCGTAACCACTGTTGAATAAAATATACAACAAATAATAGTTTATAGCAATAAAATATTTTACTATTTTATATAATTATAGTCTTGAATCATCTCGTTTTTATAAAAGAAAATAGAATAGTTTCACTCCTTTATTAATTAAATGTATGATAATATTCACAGAATACTTAAAAATAAGGAAAAGAGTTATACGCAAATTCAAATTCCTATGTTTGTAAATGTTAAAATGAATAACGCATTCATAAGTGTGCAAAAACAGAAAAGATTTTGTCACTTTAATTTGTTTTTGTCACTTGAGGAACACGATAATTTTTATTGTGTAGAATAAAAAAAATTCGTTTGAATTGTATTTGACAAACACACACACAATAATGTATTTGGATTTGATGTAATATAATTAATGTCAACGATTTATTTTACTTAAAGAACAATTTTGGTCTTTTATTCTGCAAGAAAAAATAATAATTTATACCGTAAGTTGTCCTTTAACTGTCAAAGGGGAACCTTTTTTTTGTTTTTTTATCATACGAACACCTACGTCACTAATATAATTTTTGCGACTTTTGAATATTTCATACCACTTCGAGGGGAAAAAATAATTGAATACTTTAGAAAAAGATAATTCAATATAATTTCTTTGTCAGAAACGCCCAAATAGAAAAGTAAAATGTGTCACGTTAATATCAAAAATGGCAGTTCTTCTATTTTTTTCGCGAAAACAAACTCTCAGTTCGATCAACTATGATTAACTGAGAAAGTGACATTCGTAGAAAAGTGAGAAATCAAAAATTCTTTTCAACATAATTCTGTCAAGATCCCATTAATTAACTTTAACAACTGTTTTTCGTGGTGTAATTATTTTATTGATATTAGAGTGAAGCGTACAGTTATAAAAATGGGATGAAATTAAGATCCAAAAGAAATAGGATTTGTTCTTTTTCGAAAGACAAAATTGAGAGAGAGTACGCACTGTTTAGATTGGAACTTTAAAAATTTAATTTTGAGTTAAAGCAATGTATTATTTTAAAAGTATGTAGTTGAAAGAATAGTTGACAAAATCGGATGACATATACTTTGAAGTCACTAATAAATAAATTCCTCAGATTCAATTAGAAAAAAAAATGCATTCATACAAAAACTTTACTTTCTCTTAATATAAACATACTCTAAATCTCAACTAATTTTAATTCTATATAATAAATAAAAGATATATTTTTCTGCTGCCTACCCTTTCTAGTGGTTAGCATGTATGACTGCAGGTGAGGAGGTTCAGGGTTCGAATCCCGGTTCGGGTAGGGATGAACCCCACGAGTTGGTGGCCAGAAGGCAAAGAGCCAACCATTTACCTGTTTGTTCGGGATTTTTAAAGGAAAATACGTCATTTTAAGACAAATAAAATTAAGATATCTAATAGTCATTTATTATAGTTATATAAATATAATCGCCAAATGTCCCGGTTTTCAAACAAAATCCTTGTGTTACTTAAGACAGTTTACTTCACGTCCGGTAAATATTACATTCGATTTCCTAGATGACCAAAAAGTTGTAAAAATAATTATCTGTGATGGTTTGTTTAGAATAATTTGCCACCAATTTCTGTACTGTATATTGATTGACTACGATTGGCGAGACAATCGTGGTGACGTGCGAAAATGTGCTTACTAAGGAGTATATGCAGTTAAATTGGTTACATAGGAAACAAGAAGAGACAACAAAAATATTATTATATTTCATAGAAAGAAAAATGATTCGGGATGTGATCAGTTCATGGATAATCCCATAGCAGCTCCCAATCTGATGAACATTGTTGAGTATGGCTTCTGCTTGCTTGGGGACATTAGCACCAATAGAGAGTATTTCCTTGATGAACAACGCGTGGAGGTTTGATGAAAAAGAATCTATGGTTGATGGATTGGCTTGGGAAGACTTTTTACAAGATTAAAACCTAAAAATGTAGTGGCCAAAATATTACAAATGATACCTGTAAATATTGCTCGGCTAAGATTTACTGTACGGTCACACTTGGCACGATTTTTACACATTTGGCGATAAACAAAATTTTCTGGCAACCCAACCAGCTCCGACACATCGCAGAATGATTCCGACCAATCAGGCAATATTTTATTTATTTTTAGACCTCGCTTGTGCAAAATGGCGAGATTTTTGGCGACTTTCTGAAAAAGTCGCCAAAGGTGACTGTACAGTAAATTTTTTTACCTATCGCTCAAATTTTTAAGCCTCATTATCATGTTTTTTTCCATAAAACTACGTAACTTTGTCGTAAAATATTTTCAAACAATATTTTTGCTCAGAACCAACCATGATCTTCAAAATACTGAGACATGTTCTTTCTCAGATTAACTTCATTGGTTAATGTATTACCTATTCATAAAGTGTATTTTAATGATGATATTAATAATACGCGGATTTTAGAACAGATAATAAAACATTTATTTTCGATCGAATTCAATATCAGATAAGAAATTATAATTTTATAGCTATTGATATAAGCGTTTTAGTTCTAAGTAAACATAAAATTTAAAAAACAAACTAATAAAATTACATAAAAATGTAGAATTACATAAAAATGAAATTACTAAAACGTAGCTTTTATGAAAGAAAAATGTTTAAATCAAAATAAAATGAGGCTTTGCACTAGCTCAAATCGATTTAACTGATTAAATCTCGATGTAAATTCCACTATAAATGTTAGCCAGTAGGAAAAATCGAAAAACAATAATTTATACTAACATAAAGTATAGGACATGAAAGCAATTTTCATATCGATGATAACAAGTCATCGATTAAATATAAAACGATAAATAAATTATTTCTAACCATAACAAAAAAAAGGGAATAAAAATAGGCCAGACCATTATATTACCGGTAAAAGAAAAATATATTATTTTATGATAACAAACATTGTTTGACACCATAACGATTCTTTATTATAGTTTTTTTGGTTAGACTATACTTTAGGGTGCACTTTTGATTCTCGCCAAGTTGTGATAGCGATTGATCGCCAAGCTCGGCAAAACCGAATAGTGTTCTGATTGGTTTAGATCCAGTTGAAGCTCTAATTGGTTACCTGTTAGCACTGTAATCGGCGCAAATAGGAAAAATCACCATGTTCGCCAAAGGGCATCCTATAGTTTTACCTTTTTTTATTAATAACTTGATTATTTATTTTAATTTCGAATTATTATTTTGATTTCGAATTATATTTATGTTTTGAGATTGTTTGTCGTGTTTAGGTCTTCCAAAAGTTAAGGAAACCATATATTATTGACAAGACTGATTAGTGACCTACATAATCTTTTTCAAAAGTTTGTAACTCGTTATTTTTATCACTAAATTGCTGATTGTTTAATGACAAAAATAACCAAAACCTAAATTATTTTAATGTAAATAATTATTCTTGTTTTTTATAAAAAAATATATCACTTTAAGTTAGTAATACGAATATATTCAAACGTAAATCAGTGTTTACCACAAATTTTTAGTCTCTTACTGGAGATCATATGATATGATTTCCCTTTCTTTCAATACTTTGCTTTAAATATATTCCACATACATGTTTACCCTTCTAGTTTATTGTTTTCCTTTTACCTTAATTACAGTTCTATTAAAGCTTTTCTATTCCTGTCGAATAAATGAATTTCCTAATTATTTCTAGCTAATTTGAAGGAAATTTCCTATTCAGAAACAAATTTTTTATATAAACCTAAACAGCTTCAATCAGATTTAGTTGAAAGTAATTAGGTGGTAAACAAACAATAATAATATCACGTTACGGCGCATAGGAATCAATATCGTATAATTCATTTGAACTGAACAAATTATTTTCAGAATGTCCTACTTTCCAGTTTAATGTTTTTTCTACAGTAAACACACACACACTCGCTTTTACGAACACGTAGAAAGTGGTAAAATGTTTCTTAAAATCGGATATTTATAAAATAGAAAAAAAAAATTGTTGTTGTACCAGCATGCTCCCATGTAGATCCTTCAGTAGGACTCTACCATGAAAAAAACTGTTACATTTTAAAATTATTATTTTTTTTTTTTTACTATTTTTCCCTCTTTATAAAATATTATGAGAAAAAAAAATTATTTAGCAGGCATAAAAAGCACATGCAAGATAAAATTTATAAATTAAAATAATTCTTACTTCTATTTTAATGACGAAAAGTCAGTTAAATGAATCACTTACATTTTTCTATTTCAAAATTATATTTTTTAAAACATTTGTTTCAATAAAGAAAAAATTTGACGGTTGTTTTTCTTCATTTGCTTGATATCTTTTACATTTATTATGCTCTTAGTTTTGTATATATATATATATATATATATATATATATATATATATATATATATTTTTCTGATTTCGATTTTAGAATCAAAACCATGTTTTTATTTATTATACTGGTTAATTAATATCCAAATGTTGCATTTAGTCAATACTAATTTGAAGATTCTTTAATAATAACATCGATGCAAGTCTTTCAAATATATAAATGATCCTAGAGAGAAATACATAATAAATTATCTCAAATATAAAATGAAAAATTGGGTACAAAAAATAAAAGCAAACAATAGATTCCTGAATGCAAGTTCGGAAAATAGAGATTTTTCGGAAATTTAGTTCGTAAATGGGAATTAAAATTATCATTGTGTTTATAGAACCCTGCTATGGGATCATCCGATAATTTGCAAAATCGAAAGTATTCGTAACACCGAACGTCTCAATATCAACTCTTGAATAGATTTATTTTCGATTAATAGGACTCAAAATTTCGTTAGAAACGAGTCCGGATGTAATTGAAAAGATAAGTTCAGAAGAAAATTAAATTTTGTAAGTATTGAAAAAAAATTAGTGATTTTTTAATTAAAACTATTTAAAAGTACTTTATTTCATCACGATAAATACCACGATTTGCCGGAGATTTAATAATTCATATAAAAATGTAATAATTTGTAATAAATAATTATGAATAATGTGTAGGTTGAGAATCTAAATTAAAGTTATTGGAAGTATATTAATTATTCTTATAAAAAAATGAAGAATAAAATGAAGAATAAATGAAGAAAAAAATGAATGATACAAAAAATGAAGTCAGGAGTTGATATAAAATTAGGAATCTATACAAAAGCAAACCACACGATTCAGAACTTTTGTTAAATTCTTAATTTAAATACACATAAAACACCTGGTCATGTTTCCAAATGATATTTTATGAAATTAAATCCTACCAAAACTCATTATATCGCGATAAAAAAAACCAACAATGGAAAAAATAACTAAATAAAAACCAATTATTTTATTTATCGTCTGCGTGATTATTCGAATCAGTTTCGTTTAGTCTGTTTTTAGTAGTTCTACAGTCACTTATAACAAACGAGGCCTAATTCGACTTATGGTAAAAAAAAAAAAAAAAA